>JAQMYK010000005.1:765005-775679 GCA_030014345.1 Clarias buthupogon
GGCGTTTCAACACTGTGATAAGTGCATTAGTGTATCAGGGGATTATATAGAGACATACAGGGAGTTTTTACTCTCATCATTGTGTTCTGTTATTCTGTACAATCACAAGTCCTGGTTTGACTCGAACGGTCCTTGTATATGTAGATTCACAGGGAAATTATTTGATAATTGATGATACATTACAATACACTGCAGAGAATGATAGCGAGTGAAAATATCTTGAATATAGTTAAAGTTATCTACACTTTCTTAAAATAAAACTACAGCAAACTAGATTTATCTGCCAAGAGGAGAAGAAATTGTTGCTTGCATTTGGTTTGTTGTAAAGTTATTTTAAGAAAGTAGAGAAACCTTTAGCTAGATTCAGGAATATGTGACTGGTTAAGTAGCCTCTGTGAGTTTGTCCAGAATCTGGGAAGTCACTTTACTCTAGGCGATTAAATAAAATAAAAATAAAAAAATATATTTTTACACACCATTTTCAAATTCAAATTTTTATTTGTCACATACGCAGTACAATATGCAGTAAAATGCTTATATGACCGCCCGTGATCTTAAAAGCAAGATTATCAATAAGAAATAAATTATGGAATTGAATAAGAATAAAATATAGAAAAACTTTGCTGTAGAATAAAAAAATAGAAGAACTAAATATATAATATACAAAATATTTTTTAAAACTTGGCTGTTCAAAATATGGAAAATACGAAAACTGGTGTGGAAATTGACAGAATTTAAATAGAAATGTCTTGGGTGTGTGAAAATATGTGCGACTGTGAGATGTAATGAGCATTCGCTAAAACCCTGGACATTTACACGTAAATAAAATTCCGCAAAATGAAGTGATGTCCAGGGTCCAAATGTACATGAATGTTCAATGTTTTCAGACCTTTCTCTGTTGTAATCGATCCATAATCAATTATAATTGATAATAACTGATTTATTTTTGTTAGTTTGTTGACTTGTAATATTTGATTATTAGCAGCTGTAGTTTTAGTAGTAATATATATTTTAAACCCCCTTGTGTGTGTTGGACGATTTGTTTGAGTGAAAGAACAATGTGATGACGAGGTGTTATTAAACCCTATTTGGGACAATTTTCGAGTAATATTTTAATGAGTCCGGTGCAGAAGCCTGTTTTGTGAGCAGTTTAAAAGAAACGAGTTGCTATGGATCAAATATTTATGCAAATGTAACCTGGTCATCTTCTGCCTCTCTTGTCTTACATAAAGTGGAAGAATTCACTCTGCCTAATTACGAGTGCGCCTAATTCTCTAAAACATGCAGTAAATGGTATTAATACTTTTCACACACTTATACGATCGTTCATCCCCAGTGTAATTGAACCTTTTAATTGAAATTCCTTGCAGGACAAAGAGAGGAAAAAGTCCGTGTCTGACGATGGTGTGTTTTTGTCCCGTGTAGGTTCCTGCTCATTTTGGCCAGCAGGGCATGGGAGGGTATTGTCCTCAGGGCCAGCCCGGGTACTACAGCCAGTCTCAGCAACCTCAGCAGCAGGCACCCTTCAGCCAGCCTCGTACCACCACACAGCAGCAGGTAAAGCTTCGCTCCGTCCCAACAGTATTTCCCTCTGGCTCCTGCCGAGTCGCCTGACTGCGGGCTGATGCATCTGATTAGTTGTGCATGAGTTCTGTGCCGTTTCCGGGCTCTGTGATCTCTCGTACCCCGTCTACTTAAGCTAGTCCTCCTATCAGGGTGGCTAGTGGGGTCAGAGTAAAGGTCAGTCAAATGAAGAGGCCATTAATAACAGATCTGTAGACCAGCAGAAATGCTCATATTTCTGCTTTGCTTTTAAGGTGATTTTCCCAAATTTGTGATTAGCAAGTTTTTTTTTTTTTTTAATCTGTCTTATTTATGCTTTTATGTGTGAACAAAAGAAAAGAAGTTAATTTGAGAAAACATGCATGGCAATAAAAAAAGGAGCGACATGGAGTGCCTCAAGCCTGGGAGAAGGCCATGTGGTTCTCATCGCTCCTGGCTCGAGTGGAATTCGCCTGATTTAACTGAGCTCCAGCTGCAGACGGAGGGGGAATTTGGCTGGTGGAGGCAGGAACGCGGTCTCTGGGGCGTCACGGGGAAGCGAGTGGGAGGTACGGGGACTTTGGGAAAGCTTAAGACAAAGTTTGGTAACATTCAGGAGGGTCTGGAGAGAACATGCAACTTCCCATCATGTGTAATCTTCGGCAGAAATTGCCCTGATGAAATCTGCGAGCGTTTCTGTTTTATGGTCGGTTTGTTTCCAAACCACTCCTCGTTTCGCAACGCAGCCGGCTCTTTCTCAACGCCGGACTCCGGGCTAGTGCTCCCTCGCCTTCCTACTCAAAGGGCGATTGCATTAATCAAGTCCAGCTCTTTATCTCTCCGTTCTCCTTCGTGCTCTGACTGCCCATACTTGAAGGCTGATGTAGGTCAGGTCGGCTCCAGGCTATTTGTATTCTGGAATAGTAAATTATCCACAGGAGTCCTGAGAGCAGAGAGGCAAACTTGACCTTTGGATAACACCTTGGACTGATCCTCTTTATTCAAATTGGGTGTGAGCCGTTGTGAGTGTTAACAATTGCGTTTGTCCTTTTTCTAAGCTGAAAGAGGAATTATCATGCTTTAAAGCAGCTTTATTCTTTCTTTTTTTTCCTCCTCCTCCATCTAAGCACCGCACTGTCCCTTTGTGTGGAGGTCTTTTCTTTAGTACATTTATTACTCTATCGTTTTGCGGTAAACTTGGAATACATTTTTTTCCCCTCTTTTATGATTCTGGCAGCCTGACTCCCAATTTTTAGCCCTCCTCCGCCACCATTAACCCTGGATATGGGACACCGTTCAGCTGATTGCTCTGTTCAGCTGCTATGCCGCTTTCATGTTTGCCAGCAAATTGAAGGCTCAATTGGAGAGGGGACAGTTTTACTCCACAATCACATCAAGTTTAATGATGGAGGCGTTATATTTGACAATCTCCCACCATCACCTGCTTTTCGATCGCACACACACACACACACACACCGCGTGAAAGCCGAGACCTCATTTTGAAACGTGGATATATCGACAAGTGTCGGAGGATTATGGACCTATATGAGTAGTTTTATGATCCTGCCGAGGTCCGGCTATAAATCTGAAGATCAGCTGGACTCCTTCACCTTCCAAATCCCTCTCCTATATGTCTTAATGCCGGTCTGCAGTGTCTGAACATGATCCTGTCACCTGGGATTAGACATCTAGAGATACTTTATGTCAAATGGCTTTAGACAACAGGTCTATACAGTATGTGAGAATACTTTACATTTGATCGTACTGTAGATAAACTTGTTATAAAATACACCATTATTATAAAATGTGATTCAAAGGAATGACTGGTTTAAATCAGCTTGAGTTATTCTCAGTGGACACTTTATTAGAAACACCATACTGTATTAAGACTGCGTGAGACCGGCTCTGATCTCAGGAATGATGTCAGCTTTTTGTGGAGCATGATCACCCAAGACCACTGGGGGGCGCTGTGCTGTCCGGCACCAGGATGGTTCCATGGGTTGGACTTGTTTGTCTGGCGCATCCCACAAAGTAGGTGCTGATCGGGTTTGGATCTGGAGAATTTAGACTTTTAGATTGACTGGTCCCCGTGAGGAGCAGGCGGAGGTGTACTGGTGCGTTTCTATTGATTTCTTTGTACTTCATTGGCTTTCCTTTGCGATCGGACCAGTGACCCCACAGGCATACGTGCCTCCAGTTTACTGGTATATAATTGATAATCAATGTTAATGTTTTGTTGTGTTAATGTTATGGCTGATCAGTGTAGATTCTACTAGATGGTAGAAACCTGATGATTCCATCACATACAGTACATGGTGCAGGTCTTTACGCTTCAAATCCCCCTGTACACGACAAACCACTGGGGCTCTTTCGGGTTCCGATCTGGTGACCGTGAAGGTCATGTCCTTGAGCTGGACCTGGATCCACTTATAAACCACAAAGATGGTCTCGATGTGACAAATAAAATTGAGCTTAATAGTAATACTGTGGCTTTTAAACAATATGAAGAGGCAGGAGAAGATCCCCCACCGCATTACGTCACCTCCACAAGGCGGGTCCGGTCCATGGGTTCATTTTGGTTTCTTCAAATTCTGATCATTTGGTCAAGTGTGCATGCAGTTTGTGTGACCAAAACCATCCGGGTCTTGTCACTGTGGTTGTAATAATTTTTTTATTTCTGTTTTTTTTCCTTTCTTGTGGGCGTGTCCGGTGTCCCGACACGTCCCTGATACCCCCAGACCTTTAACACATATTTTCTTCATGGCCCCGAATGCCATAATAAAAGTATGCTTTGTATTTTAAAGAGCACTAAAGTCATCACTAGACACATTTCTAAGAGCACGCTGCTGCTAAGAGTTAAAGAAACATCCTTATTGATCTCCTGCAGCGGTCCGGCAGATGCGCTAACCTTTTCTCCTCTTTTCTCCCAAAGTCGGCCTCTAAAGAGAGCTTGATATGAAGTGTGGCTATTTTTATTTTATTTTTTTTCTTTCTGTTGCGCATGATCCAGATTAGACAGTAGGTTAGCCCTGCCTGGGCCGCGGGACTGCGAGCTTTTCTCCAAAGAGCCGCCGGGCTGTGTGAAGGCGCTCCGCTTTTAGCCTGATCTTTCGTTCTTTATCTTCACGGGAAGCTGCATGTGTGAATTGAGAACCAGGTACAGGTTTATTTCTAAGGCCAGTCTTATCTCTGCTGTGAAGCTCCACGCACAGCCAAACTCTTCCATTTTGAGGTATTGATTTCTGCCGTGCTCCGTCTCTGTACTGACTTTCCTTCCTCTGGATCGTGTGCTTGTGCTGAAATGTCAGTAATATTATTTTAGAGGGAGAAAGCAATACATAATTCATGATAATCAGTTGTATAATCCACTCGGTTGTGTAATCAAGCTTTGTTTTAATCAGGGATTATATTTTCAGTGTATTGATCATTAATGAACGTATATTGACAGTGATGTAATGTTATGACTCTATTTAATTGCGTAATTTTCTGCAGGCTGCACACACTCTTACTGGTGTCTTTCAATATTGTTCCTTTGAAGAAGCAGAAGAAGAAAAAAAAAACCTCTTTGAGTCTCGGGCTTTTTCTCCCCTGATTGACGTATCGATGGCCTCCGCGACCCTTGCTGTTCTATTTTTGGCGGTGGTGAGCAGACACAGAGAGAAAACGAGCAATAGCCGGAGGCAGGAAGCGACTGAGAGGTGCAGGAGCAGGGCAGCTTTGTTCCCGAGTTCACGTGTCCAGCTCGGCGCGGAGCCGGGGAATCACAGAGTTTCCACGCCAGCCGTATCTGTCATATCCTCCGTGTTTGAATTCACAAAGTGACTTTGTGTTTGTACTCGGCTGCTATCTGCTATCTGAGCTGCTGCCATGTCCTGTCACAGGCTTCCTTACACATCACGCATCAGCCACCTCTTTGAGGGTGTCCTTACTTTTTCCTTCACTCGCAGCCGCGGCTGTCAGCGCGCAAACCAACACGAGTTCTCGGCAATGAGAAGTGTTGCGTCAGCTTAAAAAAAAGAAGAAGAAAAAATCATCAACAGGGCACAGAAACGAAGTGACAGCCCTTTTTTCTGATGACAGGTAGACTTCCCTGAGACGCGTCCCCTCATTGTAGTTCTGGCAATCATCTGAACAGACAAGAACTCGCCGAGGCATTTCATTAAGATTTTTTTTTTTTCGGTTGCAAGGAACATCATTACCTGTTTTGTTCGTCTTCCGATCGCGTGACAGGGTCCCGATCGTCACATGTTGACGAAGGACTGCAAAGACTTTTTTTTTTCTTTTTTTTTTCTTTGCTTGTCTTGTTTTAGACTTGAATCTTCAAACCGTGCACCATAAATCCTGCTTTTGGCTTCAGGCACGAAGCCCTTTCAAATATAAGCTTGTTGTGTTCTAGTACTTCAAATAAATGTGCAACCCAGAGTCAAAATGCATTACTCACACTCCAGCTGTCAAGAATTCTCACAGGGGGCGATGATATAAAAGCTGGAGGTTTTAATGGATACCAAACACTGAGCAGGAAAAAAAAAAAGAGGGAAACAAGGAATTTGGAGAATTATACACAAAACAAGGCTGAAATAGACGAGGAAATTGTCAGCGAGCCAGGAGGAATCCATGTCCGGCGAAACGGACTAAAATCTTTACGTGTTAGTATGAAATGCGCGGAGTGAAGGTGTGAGATCTCGCTTATTAAGTAGATTTCAACTGCACACTCATAAGTGCGTTTTAAAAATGTACAGCACCATCTCATCTTTTTTGATTTTGAGATGAACTAATGATTTTTAGTCTATTTTTGATATAAGGGCGTTTACCATTTAAATTGCAAATTAGCATATCTTCTCTTTGTGGTGAAATATGTTTACTCACAGGACAAATACACCTGTGAAACGTCATTAAAAGTCCGTCCAGTTAAATAAAATACATTTGAAAACAGTATTTTTTTTACGTAATGCGTGCACAAACAGACAGACAGACAGACAGACAGACAGACAGACATTCCAAAAACCACCTTGATGTGTTCTATTACTCACGTTCTCATATCCGCACAAATTATTTTTTCACAAATATCTTCAGTGTACAGACACGCCCACTTTACAGCTACAGATAATTAAAAATCATCACTTTTTTTTTTTCATTCGTTATTTTATTTCATTCACCTTCTGTAACTGATTTATACTGATCAGAGTCATGAGGCGTCGCAGGCCGGGACACCTGGGATACCCGGGACACCCGGGACACCTGGGACACCCGGGACACCTGGGACACCCGGGACACCCTGGACACCCTGGACACCCTGGACACCCTGGACACCTGGGACACCCTGGACACCTGGGACACCCGGGACACCCTGGACACCTGGGATACCTGGGACACCCTGGACACCCTGGACACCTGGGACACCCGGGACACCCTGGACACCTGGGACACCCGGGACACCCTGGACACCCGGGACACCGGGACACCCGGGACACCCGGGACACCGGGACACCCGGGACACCCGGGACACCCGGGACACGAGGCAGGAGGACTCACCCCTGATTGGACACCAGTTTATGCTTCACACACTCTTGCACTCGTTCACACTTAAGGCTGATTTATGATAATCAGCTTCTTCTGCTATACCTTCATGTTTGTATTGAGTTTGACCTTCACACTGACCTTCTCCTCTGAGGTTTTTTCTGGTTTCTTTGTCGTCCTGCAGTAATTTCAGTAAAAGTAACTGATGTTTATCTATTAGCTCCAACTCAACAGAATCCGCTCAGTTTAAAAGGCCATTGTTTGTAATCCACCAGCAGAGACTCAGCACAGTGGCAGAGAAACTCCACCGCCAACTAGAGGTTTGGAGGTGTAATTGCAGAGCGGCACAGACACATCAGCACTCCAGTATAAATGCTGACAACACCGTAGGTTTTTTGCGTTATTAGCGTTTTGATTAACGCTACAACTTTTTCGACTTGGAGCCAAGTCTCTCTCTCTTTTTTTTAATTCATTTATGTATTTTTAAACAATGAATCATTCATTTACAAACTCGATCCCAGAGATGGTAAAACTATAAACATTTGTGAAAATCTGTATCTTTCTCAATAGTACATTTCTAAGTAAACATAAATGCATAATTGAGTCGCAAATGAAAATCTGCCACACAAGCCGTTATTAACTGCTTTTTTCACACGCTGATCAATTCTGCAGTATTTATAAGCACCTACTTCAACCCGAATCATTTTTGTGGTCTCCTCGTGTACTAGCCCTGTTACAATATAAACTAGGCTTATCTTTGGAAAGCTATTCTTTATTGTCTTTAAAATAATGTGAGTTGACTGTTATTGTGAGATTGTGGTAAAAGGATAAATTGTCTTACTGGAATTAAGAAATGCCAATAATTCTCCCGTTACTGATGACGGGCGTGTAGTCAGTGGTGGACATTCAGTATTCGAGTGAAAGGGAATGAGAACGAGGCCTGAGAACTTAGTGCTCGTCTCCAAGTGTGTGTTCAGCTGCTGCGACACGTTTCCTGAGCTGCGGTTTACAAACGGCTTTATGTGATTCGGGGGAAACATTTGTTAGGCTTAAACCGTCACATTTGGTAACATCTGAAGAAGTCCACCGTGGGGACAGTGTTGTGTTTGAAAATTAGCATAACTGATGAAATGACGTTGAGATAATGTTGAAATTGAACGGTTTCACAAACGTCCTCATACTAAAGAAGCGTTAATGTCGATTAACATCCATTCGCACGACATCCGAACACATCCACGGTGCTGCACGTTTCTAACCGGGTTTATCCATGTGTATTCCAACATGTGTATCTCATGTCATGGATCTCTTAGTGCTGTAATGTTAGCTCTCTGTTTAATGATCTTTCAGGAGGAATATTACCGTAAGGTGTGTCTTCCCTTCCAGTCGACTCCACTGTAATGTGGCGTCGCGTCCGGTTTCACAGACCAGATCTCAGACATTAAGCAGGTTTTTTGTTTTTTTTTTCCCCTTTTGTCTGCTTTCCAATTCAGTATTTTGGTAAATTGCTGTTGTTTGATGTCTTTTGTGGTGCTCGTGGTGGTTATGTACATGCGTTTACTACCAGCAGCAGTTCCCCAGTGGTCCGTAGGTACAGTACGCATGCAGGGCTCTCAGTTTGCGTCCCGCGCTGGGTGTCAGTTCGGTATAAACGTTGTTTTGATGTTGTCTTTGGAACGTTGTGTTCAGCGCTTTGGTTCAACATTATCCCGCGGTCATGTAGTCAATTTCACGTCGACGTCGTTTCATCATCGTATCTCTACCTTTCGAAAACAACGTCCGTAACTTTGCCAAGCGAAGGCCACCGCAACATTTTCCCGACCAGAGATTCCTGCTGGTGAAGATATTCCGGAGTTCACTGTACTCCTGCTGCTTGATGTAACGTTGGTGCCAGATCCTGACATATTTCTTCTGTCACGTCTCCTTTACCTCCCCGAATCCGATTCATCCCCATCCCAAATATCTCCTGTAAATCAAACTCCAGGCTGCAGTATGAAACACGGATTCACACCAGATTAAATCAGGAGGCCATTTTGTTTAATGCCTTCGCTTTATAGGTACGCGTAAAGATAGGCGGTGGACATCCATTACATTTAAAACCTGATGACGTACCTTTTTTTCCCCCCGTGTCAGCTCCTGTCTGTTTACACCTTACGGCTGCGCATCGTGACGTCTTTCCTCCCATATTCAAGCCACACAAGGTTAATTAAAACGATGTGGCAATGGCAGTGGCGCCCGGCCGTATCATCCTCCCCGAGCCAGCGTTTTTAATCAAAACCCCATGATAGCGGAGTGGAGGAGGAGGAGGAGGAGGAGGAGGAGGTGGCACGAGGACGCCGCTCTACCCCGGCGCCGGGGAGGGGAGGAGAGGAGAGGCAGTACCGTGCAAAGTTCAATGTCATTAATTGGTCAGCATTTGAATATTAGCTAAGAGCCCGCTTAATTAACAGGATAATAAAAGCATCCTGAGCCGGGAGGGGGGGAGGGTGGTGGGGGGAGAAGGAAGTGGAAAGGGGCAGGGGAAGGCGAGATGGAGGGAGCAAGAGGGGGCAGCCGCAGCAGGAAATAGAGGGCACGCGGTGCCGAGAGCTCGGCGCCAGGCGATAAGAGCGATCCATCCGTGTGAAAGGTCCAGGCACTGTAATTTGCGTGAGCTGCTTTTAATTGTCATAACCTTTTAAATGGCATAGTTTATCAGAGTCCTTTAAATGTCCTGCCGGATTGCCATGCGACGCGGTGCATGGTAACGAGCGCTCTGCTTCCATTGGCTGCAGCAGGAGGGGGAAAAAAATAAATAAATACAAAAAAAAATCTTCCAGCAAGATGATTGATAGAGGGATTTTTGTTCTTCTGTTTCTGTTTTTTCTTCATTTCCTTCTGCAAACTGCCACCTGCTAATTGCGGTGTGGATTCGCTCAGCTTCTGGAGGCATGTTTATTTGTTTTGCAGCGCATTTCAGATGCAAATTCTAATTGTTTGTCCAGTCTTAATCAAGCAGCGAGCTGAAAGCAAGTTGCGCTTCAAGCTGCTCTCCCCTGGGGCCTCATTTAGGAAATGTTAGCTGAATACGGGGCTAAATTTCATTCTGTACGCTGACATTGTGTCTACATGCTCCAGAAGATTTTCAAACGTTATGCTGTGCTCATGTTCTGCTCGGAAAGTGTGTTTGTAAGTAGTCTTCTTAGCGCCCTGTCGTGACTCGGGACGAGCCTGGGGTTCCCACCATTCCGACGGGGAAAAAAAAGAAAGAAATGTGAGAGTGTTAGAAGTGAAGGAGCTGCAATTGTTCTTCTTTATCAGGCGTGTGCACAGAGGACCATGATGTGATGATGTGATTTTATTCTCAGCGTGCTCCGGGCGTGACTCGTGAGCTGTGTGTTATCTCCGGAGAGAAGCGGGTCAGAATTGTACCTGCTCGGTGTAAAAGGTCAGGGGGATTGCTTGGTTAAGAATCCAATCTGTGAGACACGCTATTGGAACACGGCGGTACAGATGTAGCCATTAGGGCGACCCAGAGGAGTGCACACGTCCGCACTAGTGAGGGGAGCACTATTGAGTGGTACACTGTATTTTCTACAAGATGTGTGTGTTAATGAGTGTGTGTGTGTGTGTGTGTGT
>JAQMYK010000005.1:1099701-1110684 GCA_030014345.1 Clarias buthupogon
TATATACTGTATATACTTTTGAATTTGAATTTGAATATATAAAATCAGACCTTTAGGTTTTTTCACAATGTATATAAAAGCAATTTATTAATTTACCATTTAACATTCTGTAAGTAATCAACCATCTATATAGTAAGGCATTTAGACTAGACCTGATATTTAGAAAATCTAATGCCTGCCACATGTGATTGCTTCTGTTTTATGATTCACAAAGAGCAAGACTAAATGCGCCACTGTTGTTTTACTGCTTAATTAAATTTTCTATTAAACAAAAAAAAACAAATCCTAACTCACCGTTCCCATATCTTGAAGGCCACTTTCTCCAAGACATGGATAAATCTGGAGCATCTGATCTTTCCTCGCCTCTAGCCCATCAATTTCAGCCATCACTATGTCCCCTTCCAGCTTCCAGAAAATTACCCCTCCTATGAGGACATATGTCATGTACCCCACTCCGAGCATCAGCACAGAAAGGAATTTTTTTAAATTGAAGTCTTTACAAAGTTTTTTTATCCGTATGGAGGCCATTGTAGCTCCTGAGGCTTACTTCCTAGGTTTACCAATTTGTGGATATTCCAGAGTGCATAGGTGTTGGGTGTGGATTTACCCACATTTGAATGACAGGAAAATTAAGCTACGTCCTTTAAGGGATACTATGTAAATAATGGCTGACTGTGATTTATCTATCTACCGAAAGAGGGACTGAGGGAGTGTGGTAAGATCTGGCATTTTTGTATAATCAAACAATCTAATTAGAAATTTACTTGGAACACAAAGAGTACCAAAGTACAGTAAATATCTAGCGAGAATTATAGCAAGAGATTTTAAACCGAATTCAAAAGCACAAGAAATAGTATTGCAGCGAATAATTTCAAGTGTTTTGGTTAAATTCTCTTCACTTTTCTTAAAAATCCACCGTTCAGTCTGTAGTGACTGTTGTTTATAATATAATATAATATAATATAATATAATATAATATAATATAATATAATATAATATAATATAATATAATATAATACATAAACCCATAATATAGCACATGCTCATCATGATAAGTCACTCGAGTTCTGCAAATAGCGATATATATATAGGACATATTTGATAGTTGACTAAATACCGGGTCTTCCTGGAGGTAACCTAATCTATGTAAAAAACAAAAAGAGAATGCAAATAACACGATGCAACAAGAAAACTCAAAGGATAAATGCAAATGCATAATGCACTACTAACAAGAGGACTGTGTTGACACAAGTGCTTAGAAGTCATATGACTATTACCAAAACTCCAACCTGTCATCCACACTTTAATTTGGGTGTGTTTGACTCACAAATTACTTTAAGGGCATTTATACACTTGGTCCAAACATTTCAGTCATCTCCCAGAACTGATTCTGGACTTCCTTGTGGGAGGCGGCGTTTATTGCAGCTTTGTTTTCACATAGGACACTTTTCCCTCTGAGCCGTGGATTGCTTGTACAATTTTATCCTCGTAGGTTTCCTTTTTATTATTTCCCTTTTGGTAGCGACACTAAATAAACTGAAGAGCTTTTTGGATGAATAAGGATTTTTACCCATGCAGGCTAGCATGAGATGTGCATCTTTGCAAAGATCTTGCAACTCAGCACTAACCTCGTTTCAGGTGCTCCTTTGCTACCGTATTTGAATTTCTGTGAGAGCCAGGTATTCGGTCTCCTCTGCTCTCCATAAGGATTCTTCCTTGCCATCACGACACAACGGCAACTTGAGCCAGTCATTTTATTAGGTTTGCAGAGCAGACAACAGTTAGATCATAACCCTGATGCACACCACGGTGGTTTAGCTGAACTGTGAACCACACACCACAAATTCCAAAGGGATCATAGAGCATTTCTCTGGACCGCTCTCGGACTTAAAAATTGTTCATGTTATAACAAACTTGTGAACCAAACATGTGAAAACAACCGTAAAATCATAGTGATGACACCTTAGTTGTGACACTGGCTTCATGTTGGCTTCATAATCACAGACTAGTGGACTGAAATATTTGGGCTCTGACAATTTGGAAACATTGCATGTGCATGTGCATGAAATGAAGAGAAGTTGTCGTAAATGAATAGACGTCATTAACATGGCACAATTTTACATACTGTAGGTGATGTATGACATGTAGAGCATAATGTACACATTAGATGTATGCAAATATTGGAAAAACATTACAAGAACAAAAAAAAACTAAATAGTTCAAACTGTACACTTTATAGATAAAAGCTTGTTTCTTGAGTGTAAAACCACAGGGCTTAAACCATTCTGATTTTAAAGAAGCCTTTTTCCTTTTCCTTCTCTTGGAGTTGGTTCTCTGATGTACTCAGACCATCCCCTGGTTTTCTTACTGAAGATCTTTGCTCATCCCTGGCAGAAACAGAGAGCTCTTTGAGGCCGAGAAAATGCTCCATGATCCTGGCACCTATGTTGAGAAGAAGGGCAAGCCATGCCAGGGCAAAGATGATCCACACTGCAGCGAGACAGCGGTACAATGAGACGTTTTGCTTCTCCTGGCCATTACCTGGTGATAATAATCATAATTCACATCAGACCTTGGTAACGCCATTGGGAGTTCATTTAAAGACTTTTAAGTAGAATACACTTAAAAGTAAATAAATTGTTCTTCTACACATTTAGAGTTGAGATGTAGTCAAGTTGAAAAAAGAAAATATAAAACATAATGGACTCTCAGAGGCAGTTTGGTTAATAAAAAAAAAAAGAAAGAAAGAAAAGAAAAAAAAGAAAAAACCTTCTACAGTATGTTTGACCATCTCATGTTTAAATTCAAACACTCACCAACCACATAGTCTCCAAAGCCGATGGTACTAAGTGTTATGAAGACGTAGTAGAAGCCCTCTCCATATGACCAGCCCTCCACATAGCTGAAGATCAAGGGTGGGAAGATCAGGAAGAGCACGCTGCCCATGAGCAGGAATAAGACCACCGCCAGCACCTCCACACACTGCTGCGCTCAAAACATCCACATCTTCTGAGAGGGAGCTATAGTGAAGCCTTCATTGTACACAACTAACTTGTACATGACTGTGTATCAATCACTTTAAGCAATTTATTTGTATCTTGAAGACGAGAACATCTGTTTTATATATGTGTGTGTGTGTGTGTGTGTTTGTGTGTGTGTATTCATATATCCTTTGTGTGTATATAAATAAAATATCTACACAGAACCAAGTATTGAATGCTGTAAATATTCATACTTTTGAGCAGTCCAAAATGTTCTGTGTTAAATATTATCTTTAAAAAAAAATTTCATTTTAAAGATATTAAAATTTGAAGAAATAAACACTTGAAATACTGTATATTAGTCTGTGTGTAATTAATCTATATGTGAGTTTCACTTTTTTAAATAAAAAAGTTTTTTTTAACTGCTGATAAATAATAATAAATCAACATTTCAATAATATTCTAATTTATTGAGATGCACCTGTATATATATAGAATGTATGTATATATATGTCGATAACAGAGAGCAGCAGAACTGAGAAAAAAAGGGGCAAAATGTAAATGGATAGTTTAAACTCCAGCCCATACAAAAATGGAAAGTGAACAAAAAAAACAAACGATTTTTGTTTTCCCCCATTATGGGCATTAATGTCTAAAAAAAAACAAAACTGAATTTTTAAGGTCCCCCTTAATAAGTATATTTCACAGGAAAATATTTAAATACTTTTAAAATCATTATGGTATATAAAGATGATCACACAACTGAGATTCCATTTGTTACCCACTGATATTATATTCTCCAATATTTATGTAAAATAAAGCGATAAGACATTTTAAACATAGCTACAAACAGTGTATGTCCAGCTGAATATAATGCCTTATCCCGAATTCCCAAAAATCATGGAAAGGAAAGAAAAATAGATTTTGGATGTTTATAGCAGTGTTCAAAGTCTTGAGCCGTGTCCACTGAATTACCGCCAGCATACTTTAACATGTCCACTAAAATGAGAAACTTCCAAAAAATGTTGCTTCAGGCTAAATTCATAGACAAAATTAAGGTTCATTAATGGATATTTGGATGGATTGTTGTGAATATAAAACACAAACCCTCTGTTTGAGACCTCAATATACCATCAATCGAAAAAACAATTAGAGTGCTAGCTGACACCATGTTGATACGCCATAATAGTGAATAAAATTAGATTTCAAGAGTAACTAGGATAACACATCCTATAATACCTTGTGAGGCACCACTGACACCATCCTGTGTTCCAAGCGACCCAGATGAATGCTGAGACACTTGCTAAGCTGATTCAGGAAGGCCAGGTTAAGGGGGATCCCACACAGGGCATAGAACACACAGAAGACCTGACCTGGGTAAGTGGTGGGTGAGAGATTTCCATAACCTTTGGGGAGACAACAATATCCACATTAATTCTCACAATCATAGGCATGCTTTCCTGATTAAGGAAAGACCAACTCAGCCACAACTCCACAGATGACATTCGGTGCATTAGCATATTGTGGTCAAATAGTTATTAAGACTTCACTTGCCTATAGTGGTGACAACTGTCCCTGCAAAGAAGAAAGAACTGCCAAAATCCCAGTTGCTTGGGTTAGTGGAGTTTCCTGAAGGGTTCACCCCACTTTCCCTTGCATCTAAAATCACCTGCAGTAAAAAAAAAATATATATATATATATATATATAGTAATCCAACAAGTCCATAAAGAAAACATTTAAACACTAAAGACAGCGGTCATCTTAGGGTGGTAACACTGACCTGTACAAACTTCTCCAAGGCTGCTCCGTCCAGGCAGGTGTAATTAGACAGAAAGGACAGTTTCTCCATCTGAAAATGGTTTCGATTTTGGCTCTCGGCCTCTTTCTCAAGCAGTTGGAAAATGGTGGCCCCCAATAGCAGGTAAGTAAATTGAGACAGGGCCAGCAGGGTGGTCCAGCTAAACCTTGTACTTGTGACCTGGAGTTGAGCCATGAAGCACAGGCGACTCAGGGGCCCAGAGTTCCCACTGTTAATCAGATAACACTCAATCTAATGTTAAAACTTAGTTAAAATAAATCTTAGGATCAGCATCAGTAATATGCAATAAAAATGCCAAGAAATCGTCCATCCTTGCTGACAAACTCAAAAATAATGTCCAAAAGTTAAATAGTGAATGAATTAGAAACCCTAACCAGGCTGTAAAGTGTCCTGATCTGGATTCATGGAATTGAGAAGTCAGTCTGTCAATGGAAAAAGTCCAAAGTGAGGTGGGAGATTAGGATCCATATGTGAGGCATTTTTTTTTTTCGACATCCTTATTGGTCACCAAAGTGTTAAACGGATGTTTGACTGGACTGCGTGTGAGCCAGTGGTTCCTGTGACAACAACTGAGCATAAGTCTCACGATATGGACCCAGAGCTGTCTCCCACAAGCTCATTTATCACTGCTAAAAACACAGGAGTTCCACCATGTCAGCAGAACATTGGTTAATGTTTCATCTGATAGCAGCACGTTTGTCAAGCGCACTAAATGTAGTAAGAGAGACATTAGTCATTCTCGGTTGGGGTTATTCCTTCATTTCATGCAGCATTCCAGGTAGATATTTTGAGACAATGAGCTATATAAATAAAATTGAAATTGAATTGAATAGATATGACCTCACGGACAAGAAATGAACGCGTGATACTCTGAGTCTTATACGTCAGACTGAAACTGGGGTTTAGAATTGATAGCATTGAAATGATAATAAGCTTTAATATGGTTTACTGTGCAAGGCCTAGGCATTTTGATCGATTATTAGAGGGATAAGTAATGTAGAAGAGGGGAAAAAATTATTTAAAAAATGATATTTTGTTAAGTGATAGAACATATGCATATACTCAAGTAAGAGTAGCTGTACATCAAAATAATATTATTCAAGTAGAAGTAAAAAGTAGTCATCCAAAATATTACTCAAGTAAGAGTTAAAAAGTATTCGGTGAAAAGATACTCAAGTACTGAGTAACTGTTTCATCATAGTGTCCGATTTATTTATTTTAGAAATTATGTAAGCAATCAGACAGAATGATAAAATAATGTACAAATTGCGACATTTCCAAATAATAAAATAAATGAAATAAATTGAATAAAATAAACGAATAAAACAAAATAACTTTACAAAATAGCAAATTAAGGAACAAGAAACACAAATTTCCTAAACTTAATTTTTTCACAATATAAAGCTTTTGAAATAAACCCCTACTGTAGGTAACATGTGTATGTTTGAACAGTGTAAACTATTTCCAGTGTAAGATATACTGTATATTCAGTCGCCCTCCAAATGGCTCAGCAGATAGAACATCACGTTAGAACATGTACAAGAGTCTCACTTTACCATAAACTGTGTCCAGCAGAACGAATGTAAGAAACTTTATATATTTTTAGCCTCTAGCTTATTTGCTCATTATATATGTTAAGATTGCAACAATAAATAAAACAGCGAAACTAACCGCGACATGTTTGCTTCACTGTCTACCGCGGCTGAAGACAAGCTAGTTCTTGTTATCACTTAGTTTACTTCAGCTATAAAGACTCATAAAGACTCTCTTTTTTGCCTCGCTGTTTGTGTTATAGAAAAAATGGGAAAGTGTAAATAGGTAAATAACTTTTTGAAATTTCACCAACAGAGACAGAAGAACTGAAGAAGGATGTTGCTCCACCCCCTGGTCAATTGAGTACGACGCTCCACCCCCTCTAGTCTTGTCATGGTTGTTCCACGCCCTACTACTGTATACTGGTGGTAGAAGTCGCTCCTCCTTTCGGCCTCGACATAAAAGCTCTGTTAAGAACAATGTGTCTTCCTCTAATTCGAGACACTTGGCCCAGATCTCAGCGTCAGCTCTGTCTTAGGGTGTGAAAGGAGTTTAGTGGAAGGCCAGGGGCCACCTAATACTAATACTAATTGACCTAATACATGATCATGTGAAGCCTGGAGCCTACTGTATGCCCGGGCACTCAATGCATATGGTGGGGTACACCCTGAATGGGGTACCAGTCCATCACAGGACACACAAACACACACACTCACACACTCATTCGCACACTTTGGGGAATTCGAAAATGCCAGTTACCTAATCTCCATGTCTCTGGACACTGAAAGGAAGCTGAAGTACCTGGAGGAAACCCAATAATCACATGCAGAACATGCAAACTCCGGCACAAAGTGAGAATTAATACCTCCCTCTTGGTGGAGTGAACTGGTTCCTTTAGGGTTGATGAATTTCTTTAATTTGTTGTTATTAGGTTGTTGGTATGTGTAGGTTACATCTCTGTTTAGTTGTTTTGTTCAGTGTGTTGTTAATGCTTATTAATACTAGTTAATGTAGGTTTTAGTACTTTCCATGTCCTTATGTGTTTGGTTAGTATTTGACTTAAAAATGTTGTTTATACAGTATTCGTCTCTCTTATTTAATCTCAGTTTAAAAGTCATGAAGGTTTCACGTAGAATACAACTCTTTTTTTTTTAATGAACATGGCAAAATTTATTTTAACTACAAATGTAAAAAAAAGAAATCACACAATCAAAAAAAATAAACACCAAGATTTTAGTATTTTCCTTTGTATTTACATTGAAAACTGATCGTGCTACAGGAGCATATCAAATAATAAAGCACATTAAATAAAATGAAATTAAAAGCAGGCCCTGACCTAATATAGCCTTAACCATTTCTGAAAGCATGAGCCCAAAGAAAGAGCCTCACGATGCAAATGTCTTTTCAGCTGTCTAGGCTTCAAACAAATAGGTTCACAGAAACGCAAATGCAGAATGGCTGGAACTTCTTAACCTTTCTCAAAACTGTACATTTCTGCAAAAAACAAAACAAAAAAGATTTGCTGAATTTCCCTGTTTAATGCTCCAGCATCAGTTATTTCAACAGCCGTGATGTTATCTCGAGCTCTTTTACGTCGACTGTTAAATAAAACAGCTCCGGTGTTTCTCAGGATAAACCTATTAAAGTTGGGAGCCAATGTAAAGTACAGTAGGTAATAAAACACAAAAAGCAAAGTAAAATGTGACGTATGTTATTGGGTGTAAATTTACCTGACAGGCGGAAAAAGTCGCGTAAAGGTAAGTGCTAATCATATTTTACAGGAATTACTTTTATACCGGACAGATGGAAATCGATTAAACAACATGTTGGAAAAGAAACACAAATAAAAAGCGCTGATTTGATGACTCGAGTAAACAGGTCGCAGGGTGGTCAGGGTGACAGACATCCGATCCAGTTAGTGCTGTGTGATAGCTTGTGAAAACATTTGTTCAGTCCAGGTAAGTGCCTTCAGCAGTGATACACGCCGCTGCTAGGCTACGGGCTATTGCTGAGACATTCGAGCTCATTTGTGAAATGTCCCTGTCTATTAGTGACAAGAACATTAAAGGAAAGTTATTTACACCAAGAAAGTTAAAACTAAAAACTGTCTTCATGTATATTCTGTCTTCAGTTCAGTCCAAGTTGAGGCTGCGTCGAAAACTTTACAAAATTATGTAATGCACTGAAAAGCATTTGTTAGATAAACACTTGTACTGCTCTCTTCATCTACTAGATTCAGTCTTACGTCTTTGCTGCTCCTGAAAGAAAAAGAATAACAAGGAATAATAGAACTAATAATAATAATAATAATAATAATAATAATAATAATAATCTATCCATCGTGTAAACCACTTATCCTATGTAGGGTTGTAGTAAGCACAAGACAGGGTACACAACTGCACACACACTGACTCACACCAAAGCAGTACAAGCTATTTGGAAACACCGATCAGCCTACACACATGTAATTGGACTGTGGGTGGAAACCGGAGAACCTGTAGGAAAACCACCGAACATGCAAACTCCACACACACAGGACTGAAGGGGAGATTCCAATGCTGGAGGTGGCCATCCACTGCAGGGTCATAATAATAACAACAACAACAACAACAACAACAACAACAACAATAATAATAATAATAATAATAATAATAATAATAATAATAATAATAATAATAACAACAACAACAACAATAACAATAATAATAATAATAATAATTATTATTATTATTATTATTATTATTATGTGTGTGTGTGTGTGTGTGTCTTAGAGAGGCCATTAGACACACTGTGGAAAGTGTAAAGAGTTTATTGTGCTATGGGGAGACATTAGTGTTTTAAACACCATCTGTTCACACACGCTCGCACACACACACACACACACACACACACACACACACACACACAGATATACAGGTCTATGTTTAATTTGAAGAAAGACAAAATAATGAGATAATGTGAAATACCAAGCCTGAGTGTTAGAGTGTGTAATTTTTCCCTCTGATAAAATAATACCAGAGTGGGTTTAAAAAACCTTATATAGGATTTTTATTTATTTATTTATTTATTTTAGAAAATCATAAAAGTTTATTTGTACTGTATTAATTGTACTGTTTAAGGCCAATCCCTAATGATCCCTAATAATGCCTTAGGAAGTCCCTAATGTCAGTCAAGTGTTTCACTGCTGTACTGCGATCACTGGCAGGACACACCTTACTCACACACACACAAAGCACAAAGACGTTCTACACACAAATTTAAACTTGTGCAGTACACAGTGTTTGTATACTAGTATACACTATGCCTGTACATGTAATATCTAGGTGAACATTTGGTGGAAAAAACAAAACAAAACAGAAAAGATATACAATTGTACTTGGGGGAAAAAAGGAACACCTGCCAATTGTAGTTGTAATTTTAGTAGAATGCTATCTAACTTCCATCCACCCCTCTGTAGTGGGTATGTTCTTATGACAGGAAAAACATTTGAAACAGATGAGTTTTTATGAATTAAATTTTTTTTTCTCAATATGGATCATGAACGGAATAGAATAGGGATGAAGAAATATTTAGAAAAGGCATGTTATAAAATACAAGCAACCAACAAAAATACACTAGTGATCATTATAAATTATTAAATAATATGTTTAACAACAACAATGACAAAAAAAAAAACAATAATAATTATATATATAAACATATATGAATACATAATAAGGTATGGTAACCTTATAAGGTATGTTGTATACCTTATAAGGTATATAAGGTATATAAGGTATATAAGGTATAAGGTAAGGTACAGTAAGGTATGTGTGTGTGTGTGTGTGTGTGTGTGTGTGTGTGTGTGTGTGTGTGTGTGCGTTAAAGAAGGCAATATGCATTCAGTAGAAAATGCCATAAAAAGCTCAATATACAGTGGAGAATCTATATGACACTTGAAGAAAGGCAAATGCAATAAAGTAGTGCATAAGGTCAAGCCTACTGTAAGTGTTTCTAAAAATAATTCACGTTTTGGGATAAATGAGACGCTAAACCTGAATCCATGTGCAATAGAGAGCATTAATCACACAACTGTATCTTCCAACTCCATTAAAGAAAAAAACTGAAAGTAAAGACCATAATTTTCTTAATCATCACATTAATAGAGAATCATGGGGAGACTATTTGTAAAAATCATGATGTGAAAAGTACAAGTGACCTGCAATCCTCTTGTAATCGAGGATGATGTTGAATGAAATAATATATAATAAATGATATGGCACATGACAAGTACATCAGCACATCTCATCCTCATGACTCTGATGGTCCCTGTTGAGACTCTTAATGTTTATCCAGAGAAGCTGTGTGTGTTCAATATGATGGCCAAGAGGTAAGAGGGGGCACTGAGTGTGTACGTGTGTGTGCATTAGAGAGACCATTAAACACTCTGAAAGTGTAAAGAGTTCATTTTGCAGTGGAGACACTATATCAGCAATTCAGTACTTTACACTCCATCTGTTCACACACAAAGGTACACATACATACATACATACACACACACACACACACACACACACACACACACACACACACACACACACACACATACATACCTCTCTCTCTCGCGCTCTCATATTCTCTCTCTCTCACACACACAAACACACAAATAT
>JAQMYK010000005.1:1110784-1121412 GCA_030014345.1 Clarias buthupogon
CACATACACACATACATACATACACACACACACACACACACACATACATACATACACACATACACACACACACACACACACATACATACATACATAGATACAGGACTGTCTATATAATATTTAAAGAAAGAAAGAAAGAACGATGTAATGTGAAATGCCAAACCTGAGTTTTGGAGTGTGTGAGAATGAAGTATTTGATCAAATTAACAATGACTAGCGTTGGTACATGCCATTGTCAGTTAAGAAATAGTTAGTATAGTTATTGTTAGTACAGAAATAGTAGAAATAATTAAAAGACTTAAGACTAAAGGCTAAAAACTCATTGCCCAGCTTATTAATTTAAAAAAGGTTGTTTATCACTTGACGTACAGTACAGTACTTACTTGACCCAGTAAGTTCTATTCATGTTTATTCAACATTTTGATTTCACTTATGGTGCAGGTTAAACTTTAGACAGATATCTAAGTACTGAAAAAGTTTTATGTGATGCATACAATACACTACAATATATACAGACAGACAGACATTTTTCTGAGTCTGGTTTCTGGTCCTCCAGGGTATGAAACATAAAGATATCATTGAAAGAGCGAGTTCTGACCAGTGTACAGACAAAACCTTTCTTTTATTTATATACAGTAGATAATCATTCACAAATTGGAATAAATGTAATGCTGAACTTTAGTTAATAGCCGATAACAGGCAATATTCACACAAATGAAATGTACCACCCACAATAAGGTAATTCCTGACTGTAAAGGCTAGAAATAAAGAATGCAGTCTTGTTAATCATCGTCAGATAACTAGAAAATTATTCCTTTTTTTTTTTTTTTTTTTGGAAAAAGATGAATCACGAATTACGATGAATCAGTAGAACCCTTTAACGTTCTACTCAACTTTTTGGTAGACCACAAAAACATTTGTGCTCTTCCACCACAACACAAAGTATTTTTTTAATGTGACCCTTTCTGATAATTCCTATTATTTTTGTAAATATTGATACTTTTACCATGAATTGACATCTCAACCATTTGGTAGAGGCCTACACTGGAGCGTTAGAAAATTGGTTGTAGTTGTTGTTATTGCCCCAATTAAGTGCAAATAAACACATTTCCTGTTGCTTTTTTTTTTCTTAGTGAATGTTAAATTTAATCGAAATCCAAATAACATCTAATATAACCAAATAACATGTAATATTCATTTGTGCTCATGGAATTTAGAAATGTTTTACATGGTTTTGGACTCGCAGGAAACTATTTCATAAACAAAAAACAAACAAATTGCTAAATATTACCCCAATGTTTTACACATATGATGGACACCCTGTCGTTAGTGATCATGATAAATTAAATCATATATAATAAAGCATATGGCAGATAACCAATTCAGTCAGCACACTTACAGTAAGTGTTGTCATATACTGTATTAGAGTGAAGAGTGAAATAACATAACACAAATAACAAAGTTATTTAATAATACTAATTTGCATATTTTGATAAATTACTGGTTAGGTCTTAGTCTTACAGACTAGTTGGCGATATTCAATGAGAGAATCATAATGATCCATTTGGTTCACTCTTATATTTTTAAGCCAATTTTAGGAAATCCCTAATGTAAATCCAGTGTTTTATTACAGTCTCCACTGATCACTGGCCTGACACACCTCATTTACACACAAAGCAGAAAGACATTCTTCCCAGGGAATCCAAATTAAAAGAAAAGTACAGAATGCACTTCATTCCTATACCACACATCAGTGTTTCACAAGCTTTACATTTTTTTTTAGGGACACACTTCTTAAAAAATTCAAACGCCTGTAACCTGGTCCATAATAGGTATTCTTTATAAATCAATGAGAGAAGTTTATATTTGCATAAATCAGTGTTACTGATCATTTTTGTAGTGCCGTTTAGCTCCACATCACTTTATTACCTTTGATGATAAACCAGGCATTTCTGAGAAGTAAACAATAAAACTTTATTAAAGACTTTACAAATGATACAGAATAAATGATAGGTTTTATTTCCTTGACTCTCACTCTGATTACTGGTGGAACTATGACAGAATCTGTGACAGAGGTAAAAAACTAACTAGCTCCCCTGTATGACTGTAAGGTGTACTGCAGACATAAATGGCGACACAAATACAATCTCCTGTGACGGACCCAGTGTTTGGGAACCAGTGTTCGTTGGTCAAGTCAGTCAAGTCAACTTTGTTTCTATACCACATTTGTCAACCAAAATGCTGCACAATAATACAATAATATTTTGATACAATTAGGTCAGAATAAAATTTAATTTAGGTCGGCATAGTGATGTAGGGGTTAGCACTGTGGACTTGCACCTCCAGTATTTACAGTGTGTGTGTGTGTGTGTGTGTGTGTGTGTGTGTGTGTGTGTGCGCACTGTATCCAGAATGCACTCCGCCTTGATCAGGATAATTGATAAAGATAAATGAATGTATAAAATAAAATGTAAAAAAGTAAAATATAAAACACAATGGAAAGTGATTTTGTTTAGAGCTAATTGATTGGCACTGCAGTAACATACATATGTTGTTATTATTCTCTTAATTCTATTTTATTATATATACTGTACAATAAGTACAAAATAGGTGGATGAGCACTGGAAGATCATTGAACAGCATATTTATGAATTTAATATATATAATAGATAAATTTAAGAATATACTTTCTCCCCGTAAGTATAATATTCTGGAGAATTGTTTTATTTATTTATTTATTTATTTTTACTAGGTGGTGCAAAAGATAGTGTTGCTTACTGTCTTTTTGAGATATTCATGTTCCTCCTGTGTCTCCAGTTTTCTCCTACTGAAAACTGAAAACAAAATCATGCCGGTAGGTGGACTGGCTTCTCTTCCTTAACATGACCAACACCATAGTTTATCTATTGTTATTATTTATTTACATTTTATTTACATAATTCAAGTTTTCAAACCTGAATCTTGTAAACAATATAGTTATTCTTTCAAAATTATAATTGTCATTTTTGTTATTACTTAAAATTAAAAAAAAGTATTTTTTTTTCCAAAAAAAAAAAAAAAAAAAAAAAAAGGTTTAGCACATATGCTTTGCAAATACTTTGTAGTGATATGGAAAAACAACTTGTTAAATTGTCTAATAATACCTGATTTCATCCTGCATAAATAAATATGTATAAATTGTCTGTGTATATAAGCAATATAAAAAGGTATTGCCAGAAAGTTATGATTGTAGTTGAATCTTATAATAATAATAATAATAATAATAATAATAATAATAATAATCATCATCATCATCATCATCTTATAATATAGTTCTGAAGTGTGAACCCGGAAGCGTGAGGCGTGCTTTATTTTACACTCACACTGTACATTACACCACCTACAGGCCGCAGAGGGAAGCACACACACAGATACACACACACACACACACACACATGCAGCTCACAGCTCGGTCTGCGTGGCCGATAGAGTAAGTGCATGGAAGAGATTAAATACCAGGACTTTATAAACACACAGCAAACGATGTAAACTTATATTTAAACACGCGTCAGTACAGCGGCTCATTTACATCGCTTCATTTTTAAAAAGACGTAAAACACAGAGAGGACCAATGAGAGACCGCGATGCTGGCATGTGCCTAGATAAGCGCCGCTGATTGGCTGATCCGAATCACTTGTCCGCGGCTTCTGGTTCTGGACTTTTTCACAGAAGTAAGTTTTACGAATGTTATAAAGTTACAGAAAACAGAGTCCTTTAGTGAACATGATAATATATTTATGGTTTATGTTCATTATAATATGTTTTGCTTCTTTAGCTAAGTCTTTAGCTGTGGCTGTATGTCTGATTTTTGTTATGTTTTGTTTTGGAAAGATATCCAAGATAAAGTTCATTCCTAATGTTAATAAAGCATTTAATAGGAAAATATTTAATGTAACCATAATATCATTTTTATTGTAATCTATCAACTAATATTCATCCTCATTAATTTGCTCATATTCATTTCATTCTCTCTCTATTCTTTATATATTTTATTTATATTATACTCTTTTTATTTTTGTAATTTATCATTATTATTATTTATTTATTTTATTATTTATTTTTTTGCTACTGGATGTTGGACATTTCCTTTGGGATCAATAAAGCGTCTGTCTGCCTCTCTGTCTGTCTGTCTAATACACACTCCGGATTCCTTTTCAGTGGACAAACTGATGAATCCAGTCCTGGATGCTAAGCGGCATGTGTGCGCACGAAGAGACAAAAGCAGTGTGGAACGCAGATTCATTAATGTCATTAAAGGTAGATTGCGCTCATTCTTCTTCTTTGTTGTTTAACGGCGGTTGGTGTCCAGTAGGTTACATCACCCACAACTGCAGGTCCCTGACTCTCCCACATCTCCCCAGCATCTTAAAGCTAATTTCCCAGACCAGCATCTTTCCTCTCAGTACCATTCAGCATCTAGTTGGAGTTCTGTAGATCAGCATCACCGCCACCACCTGTAGATCTCTTTCTCTCCTGCTAATGTTTAATGAAGCTTTACTGAACGGAAGTAATCGTTAATGCGCGAGCTGTTTCTTAACTCAGTGTTGTCTTTGCAGGGTATGGAGTGTTTGCCACCATGCTGATTGAGGAGGGAAGTTTTATAGTGGAGTACAGAGGTGTTCTGCGAGGTGCAGCCGAATGCAGCCCTGATTCTTATTCATACTACTTTATATATAATAACACACGCTATTGGTAGGTATACGCTACATGTACTCTAGTGTACTAGGCTATGAATTAGCGAGATGCTTCCTCTATACAAAGGTCATCTATATACAGTACAGTATACATTTTTATCTCATTATACATCTGAGCAGTCGAGGGCCTTGCTCAAGGGCCCAATAGTGGAAACTTGAGCCTTACCATCAGCAGTCCAACACCTTAACCACTGAGCTATCTCTGCCTTTACTCTAACAACATGTGCAGATTGAACCGCCTATGCCAGTTAATAAAACAGTTATGCATCAAAAGCGATGCATCTGCACCATCGGTGAACCCATCTTTGAAAATCCTCTTTGTTGCAGTTGATGGTCTCTCACTGCACTACACAATGTTCACATCATCAATGAGAGCAATGTGCACAGATCGATGAAGAAGTTTTAAAAATGAGAAATCAGCACTGAAGACAAACCACACAGTGGGAGACCATCAGCAGGGTTTGGTTCAGTGATGGTACAAATGCATTACCAGTTGTGTTGGAGATTATGCTGAGTCGTACCTTTTTTTTGTATAGAGAAAGAGTTACTCTAACAACATGTCCAATTTGAAAAATCTGTGTCAGTTAATAAAAATGTTATGACCAATTTTACATTATTTTCGGTACAGCCCTTTTACAGACAGAAATGTTTTTTTTCCAGCCCCCCCCTTAAACAAAGCCTATCTATTCTCATAGGCACAAAAGTAGACTGATAGTCAGTTTTATTGCCAGGTCGTGCCTATCTCAGAGTTATTTCATATTTTACATGGTTAGTTTAGCTGTCTGTGGGTGCATTGAATGCTCAGTACAAAAAGCTAGGAAGATGCAACTGAAGAAGGCCATCCTTAGGTTTAAAAAATCCATCTGTGAGCTAACAAAAACGTACAAGCTTAAGCTTGTACAAGCTTACAACAAGTCTTAAAAAGAATGCACTCAGCACCACTGAAAGGCATGAAAGACAACTAAAGTGGATGATTGCAGCATTTTTTCTTTGGTGAAAAAAGACACAACATCCACAGCATCAAGCAAAGACAAGAACACTGGATCTACATGTAAGAGACACCTTTATTAATGTAAATAAAGTGAGTCTACAGAGAATATAAAACCATTGGTAACACTCAAGGGCAAAACGCCCAGTTTAGACTTTTTTAAAAGCCTGCTCAGTTCTGGAACAAGGTTCTTGCTGACGGATAAAACCAAGATTACCTTCATCCAGGATGATGGGAAGAGAAGAAAATAAACGATAAATGATGGGCTCATAATTCAAAGCATACATCATCTGTCAAACATGGCGGATGGCATGGTGGAGGCAGTGTTATGGTATGGGCATGTATGACTGGTGTTTACTGAGGTTCAACTGAGCTGCTTTTCACTTACTGAAGATAAACCTGAAGACAGAAAGATCTACAAACAAGCAACAACTACAGGCAGCTGCAGTAAATATCTGACAAAGCAGTTATAGGAGAGAAATTAGCGTTTCATGATGTCCAAGGGTTTCAGGGTTTAGGCGGCTATTGACTGCAAAGGTTTTGCGTCCATGTATTAAAGCCTTGTATATATACAGTATTAACCTTGCTTGTTAACAGGATCGTTGGCCAAGAAGTTAAAGTAAGAAAAGCCAAGAGTTAGGATTACCAGTTGTATTAAAAAAAGTAGCAAACTTTTCATTTTATTCGTTCACCCTTACCTTTGATCACACACACACACTGTGGTGTCCAGTTCAGGTGTAGAAATGATTCCTCATGCTCCCAGAACCTCTCTTTTACACTCTGATTCCTGGGATATAACCGTGCCATCAGGGAAGAGGAAAAACTCCACAGATGTGAGACCCTGGTCATTCAGTACATTCCTAACATACAGTAGGTTTTGATAATGTGTTGTTGAGTTCTTAATCCAGTTCTAGTCATTTCAAATCTCCTTAGTTATTTTCGTTGCTTGATGCAGCCCAATAATTGGACCCTTCTGAACGGTTGACTTTTTATTGGCCAGGCAGTGTACTGTATTTGAAGAGCTCAAAAGCCCCAATAGCCCCAGCGTTTGCATACAAACCATATTGGTAATTTGCATTTACATTTCAATTTCCAAAGTATATTTGGAACGGGAAGGCCGTCTGTATATGACCAGTTCATTTGCTTTGTGGTTAGATGGTGAGCTGTCACAATCTAACCACAATCACAAGTCCAATCACACCCACTTTGGACTGTGAGAGGAAACCGGCGCACCCTCCAATAGGAGAACATGCAAACTCCACACCCTGATACACACACACAGGAGATGATATTCGAACCCTGGAGAAGTTTGGTGACAGTGCTAACCACTAAACCACTGTACCACCTCTACAGACATCAGCTTATTTATTTCATTTCAACTTGCAATAGACTCTTCCGCTTAATTTTTGTAAAGTGCTCACGTTACAGGTGTTTGCCCAGACACTGCTGGCTCATCTTCAAACTCTTTGAGCTGGATAATGTATTTGCAGCATCGACGCATCAGTGGATGATGGGTCTCTCGGGCGGCTCGTTAACGATGATAGTAATCCGAATGCCAAGGTGAAGATCATCTCTATCGGCCGCATCCCGCATTTGTGCCTGTTTGCTCTGCGAGACATTCAGCCAGGAGAGGAGATCACTTACGACTATGGGGGTTATGACCTGCCCTGGCGCAGAGGCACGGTGAGGGGACTCAAGACTGCAAAAATTATCTATAAAGCATCTACAAAAACCTTGTATTTGGTTTTCGGTGTTTCAGAGAAATTTGAATATACGTTTAATATAAACTTTTTTTGTGTTTACAGTGGCTGTGTACGGAGAACCCTGCTCAGATTGTCAGTGAGGATGGGGTAAATTTTCTCTTGTCATGTGAATTTGTGATGTGTGATTGTGAGTATGATCATCATTGTTAATGATTATCTTAAGCAGGACTGTGAGGAACCACCAGCAGAATTGGACACTACAGAACAAGTAAGAATCTGAAATATCTCTTAACCAAGATGTCATGGTGAACAAATGAGCGTCTCATCATTCTGGCCTTCAAACCACTGAAGATTTTGCAGAAGAAAAAAATGCACTGTTGATTCCGTCAGACAATTTTGCTTTAATTTCGATGATTACAGTTTACAATTCATGAAAATCAAAAATCCAGTATCTCCGACTACTTGCATATTTCCTACAGTAAGCTCAGTCAAAAAGGTACAGAAATGTCCAATGTCTGAAATGTATGTGCATTTATGCACTCGATACTTTGTTCCTTTAACACAAATTACTGCATCAGTAAGGAAAGGCACAGGGGCGGTCAGCCTGAGGCACTGCGGATGCCTTATTGAGGACCAGGTTGCTTTGATAGCAGCTCTCAGCTTGTTGGAGAATCACCTTCTGGACAACTGTCAAGTCAGCAGTCTTCCCTATAATTGTGCATATGTTTAATGAACTAGACTGAGAGATACATGGTATTGCTCCATGGTCCAGTCACGATGCTCATGTGCCCACTGTGCTTTTGGTAGTGGTATATGGGTCAGCATGGGCACCCTGACGGGTCTGCAGCTATGCAGCAAACTACGGAGCACTGTGTGATCTGATCTGACACTTTTCTCTCAGATAGCAGTGTCAGTAGCTCTTTTGGACCAGACCAACCATTGTTCCCCACGGTTCTCCTTCACTAGATCACTTTTGGTAGGTCCTAAATTTGGCCCTTTTTAAATTCCCCTAAATCCTTATTTTTGCCCATTTGTTTAGCCTCCAACACATCACAAAATTCTCACTTACTGCCTAATACACTATTTTGCCAAAAGTATTCACTGGTATAACACCTTCAACTCTTCTGAGAAGGCTTTCCACAGGGTTTAGGAGTGTGTTTATGGGAATTTCTCACCATTCTTCCAGAATGTCATGTTGGAACAGGTAGGGGCCGTCCCCAAAATGTTCCCACAAAGTTGGGGGACTGATATTGACCAAAGAACAAGTACTATTCTCCTGGCAACTGCCAAAGCGTGATTCGTCCCTCCAGAGAACAGGTCTCCACTGCTCTAGAGTCCAGTGTTGGTGCTTTACACCACTATATCCGATGCTTTGCATTGCACTTGGTGATGTAAGGCTTGGATGCAGCAGCTTGGCCATTCCATGAAGCTCTACACAATGTTCTTGAGATAATCTGAAGGCCACATGAAGTTTGGAGGTCTGTAGCTATTGACAGAAAGTTGCCGACCTCTGTGCACTATGAGTCTCAGCATCCGCTGACCCCGCCCTGTGATTTTATGTGGCCCAACACTTGGTGGATGAGTTGCTGTTGTTCCCAATCGCTTCCAGTTTGTTATAATACCAGTAACAGTTGACTGTGGAATATTTAGTAGCGAGGAAATTACACAGATGGCATCCTATCACGGTACCATGCTGGAATCCATTGAGCTCCTGAGAGCGACCTGTTCTTTCACTAATGTGTGTAGAAGCGGTCTGCATGCCTAGGTGCTTGATTCAGTGATCGGAACACCTGAATTCAATGACTTGGATGGGGAGTGAATACTTTTGGCAATATAGTGCATATCCCACCTATCCCACCTAGTGATAAAAATAAAACATAGGAAAAAAAACTGTTATATTTAATTTAGTTGATATTCATTCATGAAGTTATTTATGGTACTGAATAAGAACTGGTTAAGAAGTGTTTGTACTGGGATCATAAATTCACCTACAGGACTTAGTGGGCAGTAAAGTTCAAGACATCCATTTAGAATGTTTATAGTACATTATACAAACATATTCTAATTGTTAATGATTTATAACAGGAGTGTGAAGAAGCAGAAGTGCCAATGAAAGCTGATAAAGCTACTCAGACCACAGAACAGGTAATATGTTTTATTTCTGGTAATTTGTTGTTTACATTTTTTTACACTAGTTTATGAAAGTAATCCAATACCGATGGAATTATTCGTCGCTTGTTTCCGGAACACATCTTTTCTACAGATGACCTGCTCAGTACCAGATCAGTATCTGACCTCACAACATCAGGTTTGATTTCCTGTCTTTGCAATAACTTGGTCTTGGCAGAAGAAAGCTTTGTACAGCTTTAGAGGAAGGTCTAAAAAAATAGTCTTGTCTTGGTATTAATTAATAGTTCATTAAACTTTTAAATTTGTTTAATAGGAATTCTCCAGACCTATGCTTTTATTTCGCTCTTCCAGCATGCTTGTTTGTCCTCTATTTAGATTTCCGAGCATCCATTCTGCTTTTTCTTTTCCTGTCATCTGAAACACAACCAAGATTTTGCATTGTTTCACAAAAATGCTACACACACACATGCACAATGCACATCACCGAGAGCACATTCAAATCACTTCTTACTCACACCAAGTACATTTGTAGAAATTTGATGCAATACCACTTTTCCAAATAATTTCTCTTTCAATTTTTTTTTTCATTGCAGCACTTTAGTGATGAAAAGCTGAGATCTAGTACAGAAGAAGAAGAAGAAGAAGCCTCTGAATCTCAGATAACAAATCAGGTGAGATCTGAAGCTTGTCTTGTTCTTAATTTAGAAGAAACTCTAAAACAAAAACAACAAATATATATATATTATTTATTTATTATTGTTTATTAAATTTAATTTAATAAAATTTTTTTTTGATTGATCAGTTCTTTTATAAAAGACACCCTGTTGTTTGTGTTGCAGGTGACTGATGAGATGGTGAAGATGGAGTGTAACGAAGAGCCAGAACAGGTGAATAGTATTTACTTACTGTAAATCATCCTGCAGTCTCACACCACTGGTTTTCCTGCCTTTTCCAAACTATAGTTTAATGTAATTTTTAGGGCCGGGACTTTAACGCGTTAATTTAGATTAATTAATTACACAAAAATAACGCGTTAAATTTTTTTACGCATTTTAATCGGACTTATTTTTGCAC
>JAQMYK010000005.1:1241580-1252717 GCA_030014345.1 Clarias buthupogon
TGTGAGTGAAAGCACCACTTCCTTCCTTATTGGCTTCTCTTCCAAGCTTCTGTCTGTTCGGCTCATTCGCTGTTGTGAGGAACTGCTGGAGCGCTGCGGCGTGGATACGGCTGGCACGGCTCCTCCGAGGTCTGGCAGTAATTAGCACCGTGGTACAGTATATACAGCGTGTCTGCGTTGGGTCACGGTCCGGGTCTCCCGTGCCGCGTTGGCCTGCGGAAAGCAAACAGCTTTATTAATGGGCTCCAAGCTGCTCTGCTGCCGAGCACACTGGAAGCCTTTGTTTCCTCGCTCCTTCTCGTCTGTTTGCTCTGTGTGGTGCGTAGACGGGCAGCCAGTCGTGGCGTGTAACCCGGTAGAGCTGGCACAGGAAGTGGTCCTGGTGTTTAGAGGTCTGACGGGGTCTTCGAACATTTGCTTGGGTTTATGTGCTCCGTCTGGCACCTTGTTGCATTTATTCAACTCTCACCACAGGGTTCAGGTGACTGGAGCAAAGAAGTCAAGATGTTGCCGAGCTGTTTGCCTGGTCCTAGTCCTAGTTTGACAGCGATTAGTTTTAAGCTTTACAGCTTGATGTGCAATAGACTAAATTAATTAATGGCTTGTTGTCCTTAACCACACCTGTGTTGAATTCTTGACTCTTATTGGTCAGAGAGGGTTGATTATTTTTGCACTTGTTCAAACAGGTTATCGATTTCTGTAAAGGTTTATAAAAGTACATTAAAGCCAAAAGTTTGAGGACACCTAAACACCACCCGTATTAAATGGGCTGTTACCCACCTGGGATCAGTTTGAAAACACGCAGTGGTTTAGGACGTCTCTGTTAGATATCGTAGCTTTAGAATATCTAGTACATTTGGCAAATTCTCACATGCATATTGGCAGATTCCCAAAATCTAGTGAAAATCCTTCCCCGAAGAGCCATTATAACAGGAAAGGAAAAACAAATTAATCTAATAAGTTGTCTACAAACAATTCGGCCACTTAGCCAACTTATTACGCACTTGGAGGAAAGCGCTATCTGCTCTTTCCTCTGCGAGAGCGCTTGAGTGCAATTCCACCCCCTCATTCATCTAAATACCATTAAGGCCTTTTTCCTGCTTTGTCACAAGCAGCTATATTTTTTTCAAGTTCTGATGTATTAAAACCAGCAAAAGCATTTAATTGAAATGCTGCTTTAAGTACGATGTGATTTAAGCTATTTCCATGTCTTCTGCTTCACACTCCAGTCCAGTAGGTGGCAGTAATGCATCTTTTAACTGCCCATAAACTGTAAAAAAGCGCTAAGCTCTATGGGCAGATCGATCAGCCTTAATCACTTCATTTTTACAGACCGGTTGTCTCTCATCGGGCCGATCACATGAACTCGTACTATTGTGATGATGCAAAATACACACAAGTTGACTTGTGGCAGCATCATCAACTTTTAATGTATACTGTGATGTAATAGTACACGGCATCATCAGCTGACGTCATACTGTGGGCGTGTCACAGGCGTTCCTCGCCCAGTGTACCAGTAGGCAGCAGCGCATACGACAGGCAGAGCAGCAGACCACACACACACACACCATTCACAGTTAATGGCACACAGGTGTGCAGAGCCGCAGGTATCAGTAATAATGATGGAGAATGATTTAAAAATAAAAAAATAACCGTTTTACCAGGATGGATTTTTATTTATTTATTTATTTATTTATTTTTATCTTTGGACCGAATCTCCTCCCATCTCTTCTCAAAATGAGCCTCGGTTTTATTGCAAGCTGTGATCATCCTGATCAAATGTCAGACTCTCCAGATGAGCGTTTCTCTGGGAGTTTGGATGTAAAAAAAAATGTCATCAGTAGTGGAGAGAACAGATAATAAAAGGCTTCAAGGCAGTTAGTTCTCAGTGCTTGTAGAGAAGAGCTTCAGAACATGTGTACTGATCGTTCCTGTACCAGTGGACGGTCAGGAGATGCCAAGCTAAGCAGCCGTGGTCACCTTCTGTGATCTTGTAAAAGCGTGTGTTTGACACTACTGCAGGTGTTGATGAGGATGAGAACAGAGTACAGTACAGTACAGTACACTGTAGGTGGTGGACTGTTAGTTTATCGGGTGTGGAAGTGAATGTAATATTAATCAGTCAGCACGTGTACAACAAAGTAATCAGCATTTTGAATACAGTGCCAGTTGCTTAGTAAGTGTGTGTGGTTGGGTTTTGGTTCAGTTCTGAGTTTAGGTTCGCGTGGGGTTTCGCCTGTGGCTTTCTTTCCACCTTCCAAAAATGTTGGTTACACTAAACCGCCCCTAGGTGTAAAACAAGTGGGTGTGTGTGTGTTTGAATGATGCACTGCTGTTCCATCAGAGCTGTATTCTCATCTTCGGTCTGGATCCACCGTGACTCGGGACTTGGCAAAGCTTTCAGGGTTTTAGATGGTTTATAAATACACACCAAACAGCCACAACTTTACAACCATTAACATGAGCACAACTTGTGTTTTAGGACCTCTGTGGTGTCTGGCCTCAGGACGTTAGTGGGGGATCGTTTGGGTGCTGGGGGTTAAGGGGCGGGGCCTCCGTTCGAATCCGGGCTTGTTTGTTCCCTCCCATTTCATTTTCAAACATATTCATCAAATAATAGTACAAATATTTTCAGTAAAAGGATGTCTGCCAATCCTTGTCTTTCAAAGTATAAAAAAAAAAAACAGGCATTAAATTGACAAACTTTAAATAAATAGCTGATTAATTATAGCACATATTATTACCTGTAATGAACCCTCGACCTTGGAGGACACGGAGCGAACCACTACACCACCGTGCCGCCTGAATCCGATCCACTATTACCACGACCTTTGAACTCTTCACCTGCTGAGCCTCGTCAGCAGCAGACTGTTATGTGCTGGATGTTCTGATACCTTTCTTTAGTGGCCAACTTTGACTTTTTTTCAGCGGTTTTTCTGTGGGATCAGACCAGGCAGGGTAACTTTTTATTATTATTATTTTTGGTAATCGTTGGGATAGATTGGTTACTGTTATATAATTGATAATCGATGTTTTTCAGTTCTTTTTGTGGTCTCTGTCACTCTCTCACAGGTAGATGGACGTTATTACTTCAGTCCCTCTTAATTAAGATTTAACACTTATTCCAGGACAGATTTATGAACTTGAAACTAGAGCTTTCTCCCTCCGACACCACCTCTTCATCTTCGCCTTCACTTTCCTGCCCACGTGGTCCGGCGTCCTGTCCATCTAGCGTACGTTTCTGACAGACGGATCACAGACGTGATCACGCTCCTGCCAGTCAGTCTCAGCAGGAGGAGATCAGACCTGAAGGAAAGGTCATGTGTGGGGTCGTCATGGTTTGTGTCTCTGACAGTTCTGGATCACTTCTGGGAAATACCTGTGTGGAGAGGAAGTGCTGCGTGGAAGGAATGCACCACCACCGCCGGCCGCGCCAGCCAGAACAGACACGTGCTGTCGCAGCCGCCGCGCATGTTGAAGTGATCGTTATGTCAAAGCCTTCTCTGATTCTTTTAACATCGTTTTCCTTTTTGGCTCACGATGAAAGACTTGACCTGTATTCGTACGTGAGGTCTTCAAACTTCTTCTTCCTTTGTGATCTGGGAAAGAAAGGAAACCCGAACGTAACCTGCCCGGCGCGTCCACGACACCTCCGCCTACGCCGTCTTTCACAGCCTCGTTTCCCCGCTGCGGTTCATCAGGAACAGGATGCCGTCGCTCCGAGGAATAAAGTGCCTTAAGCTTCGTCCGTGATTAATTCATGCTAACACTCCTTAACCCAGACATCTAAATATTATAATAACTGGCTGGAGAGCTATTTTCGGGGGCCGGACCTGTTTCTTTTTTCCAGCACTTACAAACACACAATGTTTCATTGTTTTCTTCCAGGACCACTTAAGTGCTGCATTAGTGGCATGAAGAACACTTTCCTGCTTCTCTGCTCTGTGTATGAATAACAAAAGCCTGCTGTCTTGGCTACCTGTTTAAGCTTCTCTTTTTTTCTTCTCTTCTTTTTAAAGCCGTGCGAACACTGCTGGAGTTATGGGATACGCGGAAACTTGCCAGTTTATTATGGAAAGTCGGCTAATGAAGTTAGTGAGGAATATAGTGATTTATTTATTTATTTATTATTATTATTATTATTATTATTTTTTGGTGAATCGTCTGGACCACTGTGTTTCCGCAGCGGCACTCGGAAACGCATCTATAATATTTATTGCTAACTATTAGGAGCAGGTGCACTGCTGAAACGGGTGGCTGTGTGAGTGAATCATTAAGACTTTAGTCAGGATGATTTAGTGTCACGTAATGGCCTGTGTGACTTCTTCCCATTTATTTTCGTCCATTCGCCCCAAACCCGCGCAGCCCCCAAACCCCCCCCCCGGCCATCCCCACCACCACCACCACCACCCTCTGATCTCAATAAGCAGCTCGTCTCGGTCCCCTTAACTCCCTCGCATTTACAGACAATTAGCTCCCATCAAAACAGACCGGGCATAAAGCCGGAGGGGGCACTTCTTGTGTCACTCCTCCTCCTCCTCCTCTTCTTCTTCTTTCCTTCCCTTTTATTTATTTATTTATTTTTTGACTAATGTTACACCAAGCTACTGAAAATGAAGGGGGGGCGGTGAAAAGCCTGGTCCATCTATTTCGTGTTCTGCTCATGCTCAGCACAAAGCTGTTCTTTCACTGGGGATCCGAGCGCACATATGGAAACATTTCCAACCCCCCGCCCCCCCCCCCTTCTCCCGCCAGACGTTAAGTTTTTTCCCCCTCACCTAATACTACCCTCCTCAGCTTCCATCGCTCCATCACCGAGTCGTGCAGCTGTGCTCGGCCTGGACGAATCTCTTCCAAAGAGACCGAATTCTGGCCGCGCAGACGCTCTGAGATTCCTATCTGTAGAAACAATGGCAGTGTGGTAGAGCAACAGAGAAACACCATCTACCGTCTGCATTAACGCCGCTGCCACTTGACATGATGAGCCGATTTCTGCTCCGATTATTTGGAGTGTAATTTGGCTTGTTATTCAACACCTTCCTTTTTTTTTTCCTTCCTTCCTTCTAGTTCAGCTCGGGGAATGTTCCTATATATTTTAAAGATGCAGTTTTGAGATAGAAACCCCACAGATTCTGAACAGAGGAACATCCATCATATGGCAGAATACTTAGGAGTTTGGCTGGATCCGAAGATGGAAAGATGCATGATGGAGAGCAGCTACACACTACAGTAAATTCAGCTATTCAGCAGCTCATCTTAAATCATCTTTATGCCTTTGTTTGGACTCCTCTGAGATCAGCCGGACTTCGCAGCATCTACGTGACGCTCGGAGCGGTGACGTCTAACCTTTGTTTTTTGAGGGATTTTAAAAAAAAAAAAAAAAAAAAAAAAAAGGAGCAAATGGAACCGAGTATGTCTAGCAGTTGTGGCTTTTTCAACTTCTAAAATGATATTTTGTTTGACTGGCAACATATTTCCAGAACCTCCTGTAGCGAGCATCGGCTTTTCCCACAATTTCCCGTGAACGGAGATGTTTTTTTTTTTTCCGAGAGCCCAGATTACCGAAAGTGTTCGGTGCACTTATTGCTCCATTAAGGCGCGGAAGATGGGAAATGGAGAATGAAACGGGTTGTTGCCTCTCAATGACCCCTTCACTTAAATGCGCAGGAAACTTGGTGGTGTGATTATGATTCCGAGTCCTCAGAACTTGAGATGAGAGAATAATGATGGTGTGATGGCTTTCAGTAAATGTTAGATGTTTGACACCTGCCTTTGAATGCGGATCGGATGGGAACGAAGCAGAATGAAAACACAAGTCTGATGATGATGATGAAGTCGCATTCTTTGAATGACGTTCTGCGGGTCAGCTGTGCAGTGTTATTGGATTCCTGCAGTCCCATGGATGGATATTTTATGAGCGGAGCAGCCCTCCCTCCCCCAGTGTACCGAGGTCCTGACACTGGCCCGCGCAGCACTCTGTTTATTTGTTTGATTGTGGGAAAATTCCTGCAGTGTCCGTGAGAGAGCCGACCCCATTCCCCGACTCGTCTTTCCCACAGGGGCCCGGCTCGGCCCGGCTTCTCTCAGGATCCCCGCCGGCTGGCAGAGCGCACAGATTTCAGCTCTGGAAACGTACAATTAGAAACCTCAAAGTTGCAGTTATTTTTATTTTTAATGTGTGCATGATCTCTTATGACGGATGGATTAACCTCCTATCCAGGGTGTATTCCCATCATGCACCTGGGGTTCTGGTTATAGGTTCTGAATCCAACACCAGGTGCTGAAGATGAGGAGTGAGTGAATGATGGACTTTCACACCGTCAAGCTTTAAGGAAAGAAACGTTAAGCGTTCTTGCTTTTCAGGACCGCCGTAGCGCTCTGGCAGAAAATCCGACTTCGTGAAAATCTGCTCAGATCGATGTCCAGGCGAAGGGGCCAAGGTTAAGATGGAGATCTCGATGCGGTGTAGAATGTTTAAGAACCGCGTGTTTACTTTGGCCTTCTTTCGTCAGCTCAGGCATTTCGAAATTTCGTTTTTGAGCTGCATTAATGTCTCCGCTTGAACAATTTGCCCTTTGGCTTGGGGGGGGAAATAGATGGATCCAGGTTTTTTAAGCTTTAATATGACCGTCGTATCGCGTTAGTTTGTGGACTTTTTATCGTTTGAGAATCTGACCAACTCCTCGGGAGAATTCCGCTCAGACATGGCTTATTCTACTTTCATATTCAGTTTGTTGTCAGTGTTTTTAGGGGCATTTTCCTTTGAAACCAAGATGCTGCATGAGTCATATGACGGCTTCGCTCAAAGTTTAAGGGGAACGCTTAACGTGTTTTTCCTGTTCCCGGTCTCAAACGCATGACGTCGTTACCTTCTTTACCTTCTTTCTGTTCGGCTCAAAGTATATCTAAAGTGATTAACTGCTGAAATGAAAGTAAAAGAAAATGTTAAAAGCATGGTTTCCATATTTCAAATAGAAGCTGATGCTGCACAAAAGAACATTCCATGTACAGTATATCACCTTTAAAGGTTCCTCAGTTTGTCCAAAGTGGAACATTTACTGTGTGCTTGTGTTGGAAAGTGTTTTAAGGAAAAACCCTTCAGGCAGTGTGTGTGTGTGTTTCTGTGTCTTCTGAGAATAAAGCATGGGGTTGTTGTTGGAGATGCATTGCTCGAACATCCTGTGTGGTTTACAGCTTGATTTTATTTATTTATTTATTTATTTATTTATCACCGTGATTGGGCGATCAGCCTCGGGCGTGGCCTGTTCTGTACCAGGAGTGTCACAACAGAAATGGTTTCGCTCGATCATCCAGAGATGCAGAGTTCGAATCCCGCTACAGCCATTACGTTAAGCTACGTAGTAACACTAGCCAGTCATGTGCGTCTGCGCTTTCATTCTGCCCCCTAACTGTGTGTGTGTGTGTGTGAGCAGCAGTTCAATAAGCTTGACTCTCAGAGGAAGCATGTAATCGTCCCTGTTCAATTGAAAAAGTCTTATAACCTTTATTTAAAAGTCGGTATGATGCTGCGTGTCGTTCTTAGAAACCAAAGAAAATTCGGAATCGGGACAGAATCTGTCTTGGCGGAAACCGAAAAATACAAAATGCAGTTTTTAAATGATGATTTTATTTATTAAGATAAAAAAAGCTGCCCAAACCTGCAGTACTTGGTCCTATGTGAAAAAATAATTGCCCCTAAACCTAATAACTGCAATCAAGCGATTGCTGTGGAGGAATTCTGGCCCACTCTACTTTGCAGAATTGTTTTAATTCGGCCATATTGGAGTGTTTTAACCTGTTCATCTCGGTTGGATTCAAGTCCGCACCTTGCCTAGGCCACTTCAAAACCTTCATTTAGTTTCTTTTTGAGTTAGAGGTGGAGTTTCTGGTGTGTTTCGGTTCATTGCCCTGCTGCATAACCCAAGTGCGCTTGAGCTTGAGGTTATGAACTGATGGCCGGAAGCAAATACTGATAAAGCAAGAGGCAAATACTTTTTCACAGCACTGTAGTGTGCACGAGTATGTGTGTATATAAATAAATTGTTCATTCCAAGTATTTACTGTAAAATTAATTAGTTTTGGTGCAACCAGTTGCCATCAGACGTCTGGAGTCGACCTGTGGTGAGTTAAGTGTTGCGTGATGAATAAACCTGTTCCTCTTAGTCTCCAAAAAAAAAAAAAAAAACAAACATCGTCCTGACAACTGGAAGGAGCGCTCAAAACCGGAAACATATTAATCATCATCTATCACAAACCAGAAACGTCCTTCAGAGCTCTATTACGTTTTTGTTTTGTTATATAAATCGAAAAAAAAATCATATTTCTGCCATTTTATTGACGTCTATCTCATATTAACCCAGCATCCGTCTGAAGCCCTCGGCCAAGCGTCCGATTGTAAATCACTAGAAGCATGTTACTCTGAAATAGGTAAAGATTATTTCATAAATCATGCGGAGAAGACAGCAGCTTGTTTCTTGTACAGTTTGAAGAATCCTATGATGGATTATATTAGCTATAACGGAGATGATAATTTTGCTCACTTTCAAATGTACACAAAGCTCAGTAGATTCTTCTGCGGAAAATGAGAAATCAACGCTGCTTGAGGCGTGGGGGGGGGGGGAACTCATGGCGTGTTTAGGAATTACAGCCCAAGTACGTTTCTACACAATAAATTACAAAGTTTTTACAAAGATTCCTTCAGACCTTTTCAGTGCTTTACATTTGTAGTCGAACGCGATGGCTGGATGTAGCGTAAATCAAATCATAAGTGAAGGATTACATCCTAAAAAACACAACAGCGTGTCTCTTTCAGATTGCTCTCCCAGAGCTCCACTTCTCTAGCCGTCATTAGGGAAGTTCGCTAGCTGAGTGACAGCGTGTAGAAAGCATGTTCGCCATAGAAAAAACAAAAAGGAAGACGTTCTCCCCGGAGAGACCGCGCAGCATAAACGAGGCCTCCTTCTCCAGCGTTTCATCCCACCTCGAAGACGTGTAACAGCTTCCATCACGTCTGGAGCCTTTTAGGAAACTCCAAAAACACAGTGAGGACTTTTCTTAGGGGTCCCACCTGGGGGTCGCTCTTCAAATCCTGTGAATGTACTTTAAGGCGATAGTTTGCTAATTTTCTTTGAATAGTCGCTGTTTGTAATTTGTTAGCATTGAAACGTGGAAGTGCTCAGCTCAGGAAGGTCGTTGGTTTTGTAAATCTTCTCCGAGTCTAAGACCTCACTGCGCGCTTCCTGCTTCTTCTTAATGATGCATAAATACAGTCTGGTCTGTTCTCGGTATCCAGGAAGACGGCTAATAAACAAGCGACAGGAGCCGACACTGTATACGTGTGTGTGTGCGCGCATTAGCAACAAAAGGCGCGAGCGCTCTCTGGACGTAGTAGCATGAAACGGGTTATAAATATGTTTGAGGGTTAAATGCAAGACCGCATATTTTTTTGTTTTTTTTTGCTTGATATCGAAAAGCCGTCCACGCGTTCCTTCCAAAAAGTGAATCCAGTGATGTAACGCTTGAGGAATCGGGAGCATCTCGCCTCAGCCCGCAGTATTATAATTCGATAATGACTCGCCTCAAGTAATGACGCTGGAACACAGAGGAATTCTTTCACTGATAATAATGTGGTGTGGTCTCTTTAAAAAACCATCGCGCAGCTTTTCGCCACTGGAACACACACACGTTCTGATGATTCGCCGCCAGGTTGCCCGGGCAACAGGCTGCGCAACATAAACGGTGAGATGTTTGACGGAGCGCTGGGCTTTTGGAGCAGGAAACCTTATGCATTCTTTATCTCTGAGCTGCTGCATGTCACAAATCACACGAAACAAATCAAGCTTTGCATTTCCTTTCCTTTTTTCTTCTTTTTTTTTTTTTCTTCTTCTTCTTTGGACCCCTTCAGCCTTTCGGAAGAACCCTTTTTAAATAGCAGGTTTATAGCAGGTCGGCTTTAGAGAGGGAGATTTGGGCCGAGAAATAATGATCAAGGCGGCTTTTACTCGCCGCGTAAAGAAGGATAAAGTGAGGAAGTGTGAAGTGAAGTATGGAAAGTGAAAAGGTAAATCCTGCTCGGTTTGACTGAGCTGCACAGCAAGTCACACTGATGGATCAGAGCCGTTACTGCCACTGGTTTTTCTCCTGGATGTGGTGGGAGCGGGGGCCCGTCCAAACAACGGGGCCATGCACACTCGGTCCGGGCTTAAAGCCAAGTCGGACCTGGACCGCGCAACAGCGCTCGGCCGGCATCGCCGTAATCCAGACTCCTAGCCTCGCCTTATCGTGATCCTGAGTGTGCTGCTATGATCGAGTGTTTCCTCAATGCGCCAAGAAACATTAAGTCTCAGGTTTGCGTTATGTGGAGGATCGAGACCGCGAGCTGCTGTTAATCACAAAATATTGGACGTGGATAGATTACCAGAGAATAAAATAAAAATGAAAGCCCTAAAATATTTTCCAACCATTTTTTTTGTGTGTGTGTATTCACTCCGGCTTTATCTTGCCTTTGACGGGTGGAAACACTTATGTACACATTTGGTCATATGTGTAAATTTTAAACATTGTATGTAGTATATTTACATGATCTTATCCTCCATCTTCCAGCACCTTTGTTGATTGACCCGGGGTTCATAAGAAGAAAACTATGGATGAATAGAAGTACTAGAACCCCAGCCTTTAGTACCGTTTCATGGATCTCTCTACTACCGGGAAAAAAAACTCTAATTGTGCTACTGATGACAGCTGAAAAACCGATTTCCTAAAATCTCACAAACGCGTCATTCTGTATTGTTCTATTTTATGTGTAAGTGATGGCTTTAAACATGCACTTCATTCTGCATTGCAAAAACACCAACTGTGCTGTTGGCGTCTTGCACTTGTTGTTTTCTTACTCATTGAATCATTGCTTCTTTTATTAACCACGCCTTAATTTACCATAGAATTGTCACTTTATGTACATCACTCAACAACAGTCACACTTTGTACAAATATTAACAGGCAATTTGTAGCACCAGAGCGATAGATGTATCAGGGTGGTGCCTTTGTGTCGGAGAGGAACTGCAGAAGAACTTTGTTCAGTCCATTCAAGCCTGGGTTCTTGCACGTGATCCCAACAGTGGAAACGGTGTGTGTGTGTGTG
>JAQMYK010000005.1:2250854-2261592 GCA_030014345.1 Clarias buthupogon
CAAATGCCCAAATGTTATGCTTGGATTATATCAGTGTGAATTTTGTGTAATTTTGCAAAAGGTTATAAATCAATCTCCCCGTGTTTTGTCATAAAAAAATTAATTGGCATGTTGTCATTATGGCAATGTAAATATGCAGTTTATTATCAATAACATGTTTTAGTTTTAATAAAATAAAATAAAAACAGCAATAAATCAGGTGTTAATAGTAAAACTTTTAATCTGAAACTTGTTATATAACCTTGTTTAATAAACAGTTAATGTCTTGTTTTGAGTAAAGCAATTTGACTTCAAAGCAAATGCCTTGATGTGATAAGCCAATCATGTCACTTCTTTCTGTCACAAGGTGTGAACATACTTCCTGTGCTGCACGGCAGCTGTCATGAGTGGTTTGAATGGGTTCAATAAATTTTTTGAGAATATTGAAACCACAAATAAGATGTTTACACTTCGCTGTAATTACTCCAGCGTAATAAAATTGAATGTTTGTGTCAGGTAACGCCCATGATACGTCCTGTCAGACAGGACATTATGCGATTTGGATGTTGTTCGAACATCATGTTATACAGTATATGTACAGTAACAAAACTATGTCCGATACTGTAGTTTAATCACGCTGGTGAAGCAAATGAAATAATATTACAACACTTAAAATATACACAAGCAATTTGTGTACACGATACATGAGATGCATGCACTGTGTGTAGAAAGCTGATGCATTCATTGTGTGAAAGCTGTTAGGTTTGCTTTGTCTGGTTCGGTCCATTACTACTGTGATGTTTTAAAACTTAAGGATGACTGACAGACATGCAGTTAGTTGATGCCTAAGCAGATGTTATACAGTATATACACCTGTCCGCTATCGCATGTGCCAACGGAAACTGCATCCGGTAGAGGAGGAGGCTGACAATTCTGTAAACTGAAGTTTTTGTATTGTTTCTGTTTCTCATCTTCAACACTCTTTGTAATTATGTGTGTGCAACAAAACTTCACACTTTTTTCCTTGTTCTAATATGCTTAGAGCGAATAGCAAAAAAAAATCACAGTTGAAGCATGACGTTGCTACTGTATGTATTTTTTTATATAACTCAACCAACAAATTACTAATACTAAACTGCAGTTTAAATTGCCACTTAAATAACTACGAATACAACTTCAGGTTGATTCATACATTGTGTCAAACTGTCGGAGGTAGATTAACAGCATTTTTAAAACAATCAAACAAAAAAAAAAAAATAAAACAACAACTGTAGTTTATCACTACCGGCTAGGCACTGCTTGCGGACATCGTGTTCCTCACAGGAAATCTGAATCCCACTCTTTACCACAGGCAGTGCTGCTTTTGACTCTGATCTGCTGTCAGATTGAATTTTCAGTCGCTGCCCTGGTGGTAGTTTATTTTAGCTGTAAAAGCTTGTTTTTAACAATTTTTTCTTTTTTTTTTAACCAAGGGAAGCCAACTTCACCTTAGCATAACAGTGCATACTGACCTATTTGATAATGATATGAAGATAACCTTAGCTGATTCGTTATTATTTATATTTTTGTATTTTATAAAGGGAAGGCTACACGCCGGACATGCAGTTAGTCTATGGTAGGAGTGCAATACACAGTTTCACCACACTTTCAACACATAACATTAAGCGGGCGCTGTTTCACTCATTGTAAAAATACTCTGAAGAATAGAGAAGAGCTGGCAGTCAGCAACAGCACAGAGAACTTTACTACTGAAACTAAATTGTTAAACAACGTTCATCTTTTATTATTATTATTAGTAGTAGTAGTAGTAGTAGTAGTAGTAGTAGTAGTATTTTTTATTAAAATGATGAGTACAGACTGTCATGGCAGAAAATTGAAACAAGAAACAAATGTCTTTTTTGCACACAAAACCATTAAATATGTATATATATTTTTTTAAGTTTGTTGAAAATCATTTATTTTGAGCTAATGTTCCCATCCAGGGAAATACTTTAATATGGTCAGGCTACCTGGTAAAGTGAAAAAGGCTAATTATATTCTAAAAACATGTAGAGTATGCTAAATTACACATAAACATTTAATTTTCCTGTAAAAAAAAAAAAAAAAAAAAAAAAATCCCTCTTGACTGAACTGATTGAAAAGCAGCCTTTAATGTAATTCATGTAATAACATAATAAAAATCATCTGATCATAGTATTAGGTAAATACAACCTCAGACGAACAACACCATATAACTTATTTAAAGAGAAAAAAAAACATATGGACAATACCAACTTATAATGACTTGAAGGAATCATTTCTATGTAAAATAAATTTTGACCAAGATTTAACTGTCAGACTGATGGCCACACATTTGCCTCTAAAATACGTTGGTATACAGAGGAGCTTGTGGGTGACTAAATGAGCAGCCCAGGTCCTATGGCTGCAAAAATTCAATTAAATAAAATTTTATTTGTATACTGCTTTTAACAATGATCATTGTCGCAAAGCAGCTTTACAGAATCAAAGAAAATTATGGAAATGTGTATGAAATGTGTGAGAAAATATGTATGGATCAAAATGATCAGATTGTCCCTGATTAGCAAGCCGAGGACAACTGGCAAGTGGCAAGGAAAAACTCCCTGAGACAGCAATATGCAGAAACCTTCAGAGGAACCGAGATAACAGATAGCAGGGATTGATCTGCAGTCATACTGTGTATTAGACAGCTGGTCAATATAAGACATGTGTTTAAGTTAATATGGAGTCCAGTTCATTATTGGATGCTCAGGTACAAAGCTGTAGGACATTCCAGTCCTGAACTATTAAGCATCTGTCACTCAAAAGTCTTTAAAGAACAGCTGTCTGCATCAGCCATGTCCGAGACCGTCTTTATGGTAAAATGTGAGACAGATCACACAGGGATCCATGTGACAAGATCTCCAACCAGAAGCGGAGCACCAGGATACTGTAAGTCAGACAGGTCCAGAGGGCAGAGGGGGTCCAGATCACCGGCATGAAAAGGAGTTTGGAGGTGTGGACTAGCTGCAAAATAAATAATGGGAAGCATCTAACGTACATAAAAGAATGTATTTTAGAAATGAAGCTGATTACTGATTAACTGTCCGAAAATATTATTAATATAATTTTATAATTTCCTTTTTGCAATAATCAGCTTCCTCTCTGTAAATTTATTAGTATACAGAAAATTGTCGAGTAGCCAAAAAAAAGCCTCACACAAGAACAGGCACTTTAAAATAATGACTCACAGTCATCCCAATAACCAGTTAAGCAAAATTATGCAGAGTTATAATTTTAAACCAGGCGATAATGTTGAGGGGGAAAATAGTTTTAAATAATATAATTAAATGAATGTATTACATAATGCTGGAAATATGATTTGAAAATGATGTAGGCAGAGCCTGCTACCTACAAGAACTTTTGTAGGTTATTGTCAGTAGGAATTTTAAAGCTAGCACCATACAAATAATCGTAAATTTTTTTCACTTTCAGCCCATTTAAGGTTGAGCCACTCCAGATTGTTTGCAGTGTAGATTTTCTCACTTATGGATTTTGATTCATACACATTCACATTTCATAGAAACTTAAATAATTCTTTTAATTGTGTAAAGCTCCATTGCGACAATGTCAATTGTTAAAAGCGCTATATAAATACAATTTTATTGAATTGAATGTAATGCAGCTGCATCTAAAAAAATAGAATATCTATTATAAATACAATCTAAAGTAAATAGAATCATATATTCATGATGGTGGCACGGTGGCTCAGTGGTTAGCACGGTCACCTTGCACCTCCGGGGTCTGGGTTTGATTCCTGCCTCTGTGTGCATGGGGTTTGCATGTTCTTGTGAATTTACTTCTAATGAAATATTAAACTTTCTTTTCCTTCTTCTTCTTCTCCTTTGTGTATATCATGTGTATCATAATCCCTCCTCCTCTATTGATCCCTTCTCCTCTGAAATATTAAAAATGTTTGATATACTGAGACTCATGCAAGGAGGAGTCTGTTCTCAGTCTGGTCTCCTCACACACCATGCCAACTGGCCACAACTTGTGTTTGTGTATGACTTTAAGGATGGACAAAGTCCTGTTTAAAGTCATATATTGTATCACCAGCTTAAGTCTCACTTCTTTAAACCATTCATTTAATCTACCCCCTCCAACCCTCCAACCCCAACTGGGATGTTTCTGTGCATGTTGTAGTAGTATATGACTATTTGCTGTTGTGATATACACTCTATATTTATCATGCCAGTTCGTATTGTGGCAGCTTGCTATAAACATCCAGGTAGTTTGTATCATCAAAGTTATGCTAGCTAACATTTGAGATACAGTATTATGAATAAAGCTGGTGTTAGTTAGCCAAAGACAACACGTTGGAAGAAAGACACTTTCACTTGTTAAATAGCTAGCTGGGTATTGGAGTCGTCAGTATTTTGCTAGTTAAAATCCAAGACGTTATAATTAACTAAAAAACTAATGTTTAGCCATGTAACTTTGGATTGTTGGTGGAAGAAGCATTAACTTGTAATGGGTTATGAAATGAAATCAGTATGTAAGTGATCGTGTGAACTTTTTCTTTTGTACGCTCATTTTCAAGCATTTACTCAATGCAAAAACACCAGGGAAGCTTTTAAGATACTTTATTGTGAAAGAACGATTAAGATGATGCAGGTAAGCTTAGTCCAGAGACTAAGGACTTAATGAACTCAGGTGGGAGCAGAGAGATCATTTGTAGAATCAAAGAGATGACAGGAGAAGCTCTCTGATCAGGTATAAGGGCAAGAGGCGAATGAGGCCGGAGGCAAAAGTCAGCAACATGAGAATTGACTGAACAGGCTCACTGGAACAGAGTAACAGATTTGACAGCGCAAGTCTGGTGATTAGCAGACAGATGTAGCAGGGCAGCTAAGAGAGAGACAGAATCAACCTTTAATTGACAAGTAGTTATCCGTAAGGCTCATGCAGACAGAGAGAATCCAAATGAAATGAACAGCTCAACAGTCAGAAATCCAGTAAATATATAGACAAGCAGACAGGGTTACCGACAAGGGGCTGGTAATCTAATCTCAAATCATGCAGAAAGCTGAGGAATCAGAAAACTCAGGCAGACAGACAGAATCCAAATTCAATCAATGTTCTAAATGTCAGATATCCAGTATATCTATCTATATATAATCAGGTAGACAAGGGGCAGAACAGGTCTGACATGGGCAGAGTCAGATACACAAGGTCAGTCAGGGGGGGAAAAAAGCAGAAAGCTGGTAAGCTCCCAGATAGCACTGCTTTGTCAGCGTCAACGTCAACAAAATTATGGTAACCTTTTGTCAGTGCTCCGACGTCGGGCCAAAGTTGGTCCAACTTCATTCTGTCTGTGGGCCCATTGTTGGCCTGTTGGTGGGCCAAAGATTGGTTGGCCCAACATTGGTTCAATGGATAATGGCAAGGTTGAAAATTGGAAATTAAATTTTATTGCTTTAGCTTTGTGCAGCAGTCTCTTTCAATGATGCCATCACATCAGGAGCTCATATGAGGGTTGGTTACCAATCTAGGACATAAATAACATTGAAAGAACTACAATATATATCTAACTGCTGATGTTTATGCTGGGTCAAAATTCTGGGTTATTTTCGGTACTTTAAACATTGTTGGGTTTCTCATGTTGGGTCAAATGAGATGTAGTGAGTCACTTACAAATTAACTCCAGTTTGGGTTATTTCTCCAAAATGTTTAACATATTAATGTTATTGTGTCACAAAGTGTAGTGTTAAGAGTTGTTTAGGTGAGAATGCATGTGTGTACAGCTGAAAACCTCCATTGGTTATTTGAGATTTGAGCTTCAGGAAATCCCCAGGTGCTTTGCACATAACACCGTCTCAGCCTCATCTCGGAAAGAATTTCTAAACGTTTTCTAAACGTGGGCTATTGTTGTTTACTTATAATATTTGTTAATTTAATTTAAATGGGATTTGGGCTCCGGGATGTTGAGCCGTGATCCTCCTCTTCAATTTCCTACGTAGTCTAATCAGTGCTCAGCCGCACGCATAGCGTTTTCCAGAGTGCACCGGCAGAAGTAGACTAATGATGATGAATGCGTCAGGGAAAAACAAACTGCACTAAACTGCACTATTTATGCTAGGCTAATCGACCTGCTGCCAATGAATACAGCAGCATACGGAGCCATAGCGAGGTTAGAACCGTAGGGATTGTTGCCATAGTAAGCATCAGAATCATGTTTATTTTGTAGTTTAAACTCATAAATGTTTTGGATGATGAAAAGAGTCTAATTTAATTTCCAATTTCCAACTTTGCTACTGAACCAACATTGGGCATTCACTGGGCCAAACTTGTAATTATCTACTGAACCAGCGTTGGGACAACTTATCTTTGGCCCCACCAATGAGCCAACGTTGGGTTAATGGACAAAATAACATTGGGCCAACCACTAATGCCAACAATGACCACATGTAGGACCTCCTAAGTTCCTAGAAGGCTTTGATTTTCCACGTGATAGAGAGACATGTCATTACGTCTCTGTTTGCATCCATGGATGTTTACATTCCCTGCAATGCTAGCGGCAAGCACAACAACAGAACCGAATTTCATCATGGCTTTGCAAGCAGTTCCCCTGGTATTATCATTACTAGAAAGCATTTGAGCTGCCCACTGCATATTGAGTCCATCTTTAATTCCCTCCATCCCCTGACGTAGACGGTTCTCTAACCCAGCAAAGTATCGCCATGTTACCATTTTTTTAATTGTCTGAGGGCCGGTGCTTTGGCTGCCTGAAAACGAAGAACTGGTTCGAAATTGAGCATTGGCTCCGAACTGGCTCCGGAACTGCCTTGGCCTCTCAGCTCCCAGCGGAACTAATTTAACTAAGACTCGGCTAATTAACAGGCTTTCCTTAATTAAAGTGTGTGTGACGGAGTGAGGAAAACACTAATATCTGCAGGGTGAGAACCACTGCTTTAGCACTTAAGTTTAGAATTTGTCTTTAACGTTCAGACGAGTAAAAGCACTTGAGTAAAAAAGTTGGCCTCTGCTGGAATGAGAATACTCACCCAGAGAAAAACCACTGGGCAACAGCCGTCCTGATGAAGGAATAAAGGAAAAAGTACACACTACACATGGAAAATGCATTGCATTTCATAGCTTCAACAACTCTGAGATGCCTGATATTCATAACACAGCATCTTTGAGTTATTAAAAAAGGCAGCACAAATAAAATGCCATTTTTAAGCTTTGTCTTTTTTATAACACAACAATATGTTTGTGCTACTTAGAGATGTCTCTACTGTGTTCCCTTTTCCCTTATGGATGACAAATTACACAAGGTATCCTACAGTATCCTGCACTCAAACCACGCATTTCTGCAGACAGTGCCATGTTCATGAACCACTGCATTAATAAGTTATCAAGTCTCCCTGTATGCAACACTATTTTTTTTTTATTCAAGTTACAAATGCTTTCACTGTGGAGCTCATGATCCAATCTGACTAAGCGTATCTTGTAATTTATAATTTACTAGCTCTGCCTGCTTTACACGGTTACACTGGAAGCACTTGAGTGTATAGTATGCATTTTCCCCCACAAATCTAAGAGAATCCTTAACTTGATTCACCTTCATCTAAAAAGATGAAAGTTATAAAAGGGTTGTATAAGCTCTGGAAGGACAGCTTTTAATATAGGCTGAATCCTCAGAGACCCTGACTCTCCAGCAGTGCGCATTTATATTTTCATTCACTCTTCTTGTTTTACGGTGGTTGGCATCCAATAAGTTGCATTACCGCCACCTTCTGGTTTGATCTCCCTCATCTTCCTTTCAGTTTAAATGAGTTTTATCTAAGATTTTCTTCCTTGTTCTCTTCCTCCATTTTCAAAAATGCTTTTCATACTTTCATTTTCTTCAAACAGAAAAAGAAAAAAAAAAAAATACAAGATGTATATCAAATGGCCTTCATATGAGGATCGTACATGGATATATAGACAGTGTAAGCTGGGAGAAAATATGAGGACATCCAGTACTCAAGAGGAAGTGTTTACTACATGCATGCACACCCAAACTAAAAAAAAAACTCTGCATTTGGTTAATGCTCACATTTGTTTAATCTTTCAATACACTAAGATTTTAAGAAGCATACCCCTGAAATCAGAAAACCATACTTATATCTGTATTTAAATCTATTTAGATCACACAATTATATATATGATGAAGATGATGATGAGCTACAGTGACCTAGCTGATGGTGAAATACCGAGGTGAGTGATGATGAGGAAGATTATATAGCCTATATATATATAATTGTGTGATCTAAATAGATATAAATACAAATATGAGTATGGTTTTCTAATATATATTATACAGCTCTGGAAAAAAATAAGAGATCGCTGCAAAATAATCAGTTTCTTATGTTTTTTTCTTTTTGTTTTTTTTTTCTTACAGGTGGATGTACTGGTGAGAAGAACAGTTTTGTTTAATTTTCACACTCCAATGTCATGCAGTATTTGCCGAGTCTTAATAAGTCGAATAAAACAAAATGGCAATAATTTGCAAACAAATTGTGTTAATGAAATTCGTTTCTAAGACCAATTTGTAAATTAATTTTAATCCATTTTTTCTGTAATTAAATCATTTTAATTTAAAATGTATTAAACAAAAAAATAAATAAAGGAATAAATAAAAACAAAGAAAAAATGCAGACTAATCCAAACTAATTTTGTAAAACACACCCGACATACACAAATCAAATTTATTTAGCTAGAGACAATCATCAATCTTCCATTTTCTTTTTGTGTTTTGCCCATAGCACTCATCATAGCACTAAATAACATTAAGAAACCAGTATTTGTTGGAATAACCCCGATTTGCGGTTACAGCTTTGTTTAGCATGTGTTTTGGCTCTCCACCAGTTTTCCACATTGCTGTTGGGTAACTTTATACTACTCTTTCTGCAAAAAAGCAAATAGCTCAGCGTTGCTTGATGGTTTGTGACCCTCCGTCTTCCTCTTGATGGCATTCCAGAAGTTTTCTCCAGTAAATTGCAGTGATCTCTTACTTTTTTTCCAAAACTGTACTGTATATGTTTGTGTATCTTTTTTGTGGTCTTAAATTTTTTTTTCTTTTCTTATTTTGTCTTTCTGTATCTGTCCTCCCTCATATTAGGGATGGAACCCACACCATACTGTGCTGATGAGTGCTATGGGCAAAACACAAAAAGAAAATGGAAGATTGATGATTGTCTCTAGCTAAATAAATTTGATTTGTGTATGTCGGGTGTGTTTTACAAAATTAGTTTGGATTAGTCTGCATTTTTTCTTTGTTTTTATTTATTCCTTTATTTATTTTTTTGTTTAATACATTTTAAATTAAAATGATTTAATTACAGAAAAAATGGATTAAAATTAATTTACAAATTGGTCTTAGAAACGAATTTCGGTCAGAAGCTCAAAATATAATACAATACGTATACATGTTCTTTTGGCTGCTCCTACTTAATGTTTAATTTATAATATTCACTTAACCTTTAAAACAGTTGCTTGTACAAATTTGTTCATCTTCAAAAAAATTACCACCATTAAGTAAATGTAGCCATATCATTTTATGATGTTTAAACATAAATAAAACACTGAATAGGATAGAAGAAGAAAATTACAGTGAGAGCAAAGCACATGCTCAAAACTGTTGCGATTTACTGATCTTCTGAATAAAGAGAATATTCTAGTTTCACAATTTGGAAAATGCAATATTTTTCAGGGAAAAAAGTTGAAATAATAGCTTTAAATTTCTGAATAAAATGAAACTATTTCATGTGAAAAATCTCTGATTTCACTAAACAGCATTATAAGGTAAATATGCACGAATGATGTTCCAGCCAAACGTGGTCAAATGGCACCTCATAGTGGACAGCGATTCTGCAGATTCATGCATTTTACTTTGTACACCGAACACACAGAAGCAATAAATTTCCTTATCATATAAACACTTTATCCCATTACATCATGCCATTGTTTGCATTAACCTTTGTCATCTGTCCATCACACAGCAACCATGCATGAACAGAACATTTATTCACTGACGAAGATTTAGAAAGGATGCTCATACTTAATTAAACCAGTACGAAATGTGCAAGTTAAATGGTCAAGATAAGTGCACCACAGTGATGCTACAATTTGGATTCTGACTTTTTAGGTCTATTTCAAACTCTGGTTCTTTTAGGGCAAATGGAATTTGTTTATATTAATACGTTTATACGTATACTTTATCATTTTCATTGTACCAGCCTGTTGAATTAGTAAAGTTTTATGTATAGTAAGATATTTAACATTTAGAGAAGGAGTATTCAGTGTCCAATACAGCAAAGACTTTGAAACAGGAGTCTTTGCTGTTTCTGCGTAAACATGAGAAGGTGCTTGGCCAGCTTCAGTACAGAACAAGAAAGAACTGACTGTTTATTGCTGCTATTATATAAGAGGAACCTAATTGTTTTGATGACATTACACAAGATTCAACTATTTAACTATGAACAAGCTACATCTCTGTGTGAGATTTCGAGTGAAATTTGTTGCATTCTTTTTCAGTGTTTTCGTTACAAGTGATATCAAGTATAACTTGAAAACATTTACATGCATTTCAGAATTTCTTCTTAGTATTTGGTTGGTCTTCTTATTTTAACAGTAATGAATGTGTGTGATCTGATGGCCCATATTTGCTAAAAATCCATTGGTAGGTGATTTCTTGAAAGAATACCTGTTCCAG
>JAQMYK010000005.1:2353489-2363598 GCA_030014345.1 Clarias buthupogon
GTCCCCCAGATCTGCTCCTTTACCTAAGGCTAATCTATTTATAAAAATGCTTGGCTAAATAAATAGGTTTTTAGCCTGGACTCTCATGGTTATCTCCGCCTGTGGCACCCAGACTGTCCGCTACAGGAATAACGCTGCTCTGACACTCTCTAACCCTCTCTAAAGTCTGGATGCGCTCCTCTAACCCTAATATCTTCTCCGTCAGAGTGCTAACTAACGCCTATCACAAATAAAGTTATCGCTAATGACGGAGGAAGAATGTCTAAACATCCTGCCCTATACACACTGAACGAGTTGAATGGTAGACAGGATAACGTACCTGAGTCGCAGTTTAGTTGTTTGGAGCTGAATTCTGTTTGATGTTCTTAGAAGAAGAAACTCGCGCGTTCTCCAAAAAGCGCCAAAAACGGGGAAAAAAGTCCAATTGTATGAAGATGTAAAAACTAGTTGCTATTAATATTATTATTTTATAAATGAAAAAGCTATGTAATTTAAACGCTGATACAAACACGAAACTTTCGCGGCAACAATACAAAAACAGGAAGCTACGTCACCAACAGGAAGTTTATACCTGCAGCTGACATCAGTAAATAAATATATATGTGGGGTTCTGGAATTATTTCATGATATTTAAGCTTTACCACAAAACCTATACATTGTATGTTTCGAGCACTTTTAGGAATATAATATAGTCTCAATGCCATCTTATTGAATTGCAATGAACATCACTGTCTTCGGTACTTAGCAGCAGTTATTGCAGATAAGTGTTTACTCAGTGTAATTGGTGGCATAATGGAGCAGGGCTACGACACTATCAGGAGCATAAAGCGAAGCTGAAGAGCTATCAGCTGTGTTGAGGAGAGCTATGAGATTATGAAAAGCACCTGGTCGAGTTAGTGGTTCATCATGCGTGATTCAGCAGCTCGACAAGGCCATCTATTCTACTCATCTTGTCTCAGACCGATTCTATGGTTTTAGTGTGTTTGTCACCCCAAAAAATGCTGTGTAGTGTTTTATAGCACAGAACTGCCATCATTCAACATGGCATAGATTTAACACAGTACTGAAAATAATCATTAAACGTTTTGGTCCATATTAATACAGCCATTCCATTCCCTATTGGAAAGAAGATCTGGTGACTGTGGAGGCTGTATGAGTACAGTGTCATGTTCAAGAAACCAGTTTAAGATGATTTTACCTTTGTAACATCACACGGTATGGAGGAAAATGAGCAGCAACAATACTGCTATTATGGTAAATTGGTACTAAAGGGCCCAAAGTGTAGCAAGAAAATCTCCTCCAAACTGACACCACCTCCATCAGACTGAATCATTGATACAACCATGCTTTTGTGTTGACAATCTTCTATTGTCCAACTTTGGTGGTCCCATTTAAATTTTATGTTAACATTTAGCAGACACTTATCCAGAGCAACTTACATTTTTATCGCATTATACATCTGAGAAGGTGAGGGTTAAGGGCCTTTCTCAAGGGCCCAACAGTGGCAATTTGGTGATCACTGGGTTGGAACCTGGGACCTTCTGAACCATAGTCCGATGCCAACTGAGCTACCCCTGATCCCGAATTGTAGTCTCTGACCCTGATCCCTGACCCCTTCACCAATGACCCCTACACCTGCCCTTGAATTGTAGTCTAAGTCTCAGTTTCCTGTTCTTAGCTGTCAGGGACGGCACCCTGTGGGTTCTTCTGCTGCTGTTTCTGCCGATCTGACATCACGGTTTGACATGTTTTATGTTCAAAAGGTGCTCTTCAGCATACGAGATGTTATTTGCGTTTCTGTTGCCTTACTACCAGCTGGAACCAGTCTGGCTTATATTCTTGTATTCTCACTTTATAATTTATATATGTATATATTTTTTCTTCTTTCTTCTTCTTTTGTTTCTGCTCTTAACCATGACCTAGTTTTACAGTTTATACAGTGTATATTTATTTACAGATCTTTTATGTAAATATTTACTCTCAGCTGTTTTGCACTAATGGGCAATTTCCATTTATTATCTTTACAAGAGTTTTATTTTATTTTAATTTCTCTGCGAGCCTTAAATTGCTCTATGGAGATAAATAAAGTTGTTTTTAATTTAATTGAATTTAATTAGTTTAAAGCATAGCACAGGTGGCTGCTCCGTGTAAACGGGTTAAAAAAGTATGTAAAGCAGGTTTGCATGTAAACGTTTATTATGCATTTTTAGAAAGAGTCTCCAAGTTAAAGGTTTTCTTTTTGTTTTTCGGATAGAGGACGAACGAGTTTCAGTTGTGACATCACAAACATACATTTTTGTCCCTAAAAAGGGATAAAAAAAAAAGAGGCCAGTGAGCAACTAATTTCTTTTGCAGATGTAAAGGAAAGGATTAAAGGAACTATAAATGAATAAAGAGTATGATCGATTTCATAAATATAAAATTGGAGTAGTACACTTGCTATGGTATAGAGTAAGAGAAGTAAAAACACCTCCAAGTATATAAAAAAATGATCAGGGTTTTAATATTAACAGGACTTTTGCTTTGCAGCACAACTGCCATGTTGATTATTTTCCATTTATTATTTATTCTTTACTTTTTCCTTAATTAAAAGGATTATTTTACTTATTAATTAAAATAAGTTTTCACACAAAGGTTTTTGTCTCGTGTTCTTCTTCCTTGCAATCGAAAGGTGAGAATGTAAAACTCTTAAAAGCTCCTTGTCTAAACTTTTTTCCTTCAAGATCATTTTATTTGATTTTATTTGATTTTATTTAGCAAAACTGGGCGATTCAAGCCATGCAACACTTTGCCCAGTATAAAGAAAAATGGATTTAGTGTGTGTGTGTGTGTGTGTGTGTGGGCACAGTCAGAAATAAGCTGACTCAATCAACATATAAACTACTCAATAATGTCACGCTGTTTTATTCATGAGAAAAAAAAATGCCTACATTATTTATCAGACTTATATAACATATAAACATTGGCAATCTGAAAGCTCTGGAAAGCCCAAAAACAATGAAACTTCAACAGAAACATTTGATTTTACTAACGTGTAGTTCAAAATTAAACGGTGTAATAAATGTAAGGTATGATCTTGTATGAAATTATCTTCTTCTTTTTTTTGTCTTGTTTATGAGTATGTGTGTGTGTGTGTGTGTGTGTGTGTGTGGGTGGGTGGGTGCAGGAATTTGGCTTGGAATCGAACTGGACAAGCCCAGTGGGAAGAACGATGGCTCTGTCGGAGGGGTGAAGTATTTCAGCTGCCCGCCTAAACATGGCGTGTTCGCTCCACCTTCACGAGTGCAGCGGTACGTGCATAAGTTTTTGCATACGCTTGTATTTACATTTCTACTTGTACTTGTCGAACATTTTTACTACAAAGTGTAAGAAAAATAGACCAAAAGAACACGCGAGTTATGAAGTAATTAATATCGTCACTGGATGAATTCAAACAGCGCTGTTCCTGCACTGGACATGGCGCTGTGCTTTATTCCTCTTTGGGTTTGACAGATCTGTTATTGGTGTAAACCCGCACCAAATCTCATCTCTTTTCTGTACTTGTATTGCTGTGTACCATAGGTATATCTTCTGTAGAAATTGAAATGCACTCATGGGATATATTGGGGTTTGCTGTCGAATACATTGAACCATTCCAGCTTTTTATTTATTTTTTTTCCTCCTTCTTTTTTGTGCAAGAAAAAAAAGTCAGATTTATGCCGCCGCTAATAGAAAGGGGGTTTTGATTTATTTAAAAGCCCTTTCCAGGACATGTACTGCTAATGCTGCATCGGATTTTCCCCCGTGGCTTCAGAGAGCTGTTCTTCATCTAGATTTGTATACCGCATCTTCAGACTGGATGTGTGACATTTAGAGACGTCGGGGCACCTAAAGGAAGCACACACGGGGGGAAATATATCCAAAATGTCACGGATAAGTGGCAATGTTTGCGCATCTAATACTTATTTTTGTTATGGCATTAACGTTCATGTCTTGCAGTGTCATCACGCGCACTGTTATTTACTGGATTTGAATAAAACTAGTTTTGTTATCGTACCAGGCATTGCGAAATGCGTTATGTTTACTTGGCTGCTACAGTGACTTTGTCGTTCTATCAGTTTGTGATACAGTGATGTGCAAAAATGGAATATCAGTGTGTAGACCACAAACAGCAACAAAATAGGGAATAAAAAAGATGTAACTTTGATGGAATGTTCAAGATACTGTAGGAGTTCAGTGTCAGTTTATTCTGTTTCCTTTTCAGAAATAAACAGTTTGACAGAGAACTCTATTTTTGCAAATATATATATATATATATATATTTTTTTTTTTTTTTTTTTTTTTTTTTTGAATGAAGACATATTGCAAACTGATTTCTGCATGATTTCCTTAAGTTACAAAGGCAATAAAACAACAATTATAAAAATACTAGGTCACAACTGTTGCTCATTTTGCAAAATGCTACAACTCCACAGTTCTGTCACAATAGATAAATGAGTGTTTGCTATAGTTTTTATTAGATCAAATGTAATAAAATAAAATAAAAAACATGCTTTGATAATTATATACAGTAATATGCTGTTCACCCCTCATCCAAATTGCATTGCATGTACTATTTTGCAGAACGTATCGCTGATGTTAAATGCTGCAGACCTGTAGTCCATGAATGCTGGGGTAACGTCATTGACAGTAACAGAGTTTAAACATCCTTTTTCTGGCGTCGACATTCTCCAGGTTCGCACACAGCAGTCGCTAGGTTATCCAGCCTGTAGTTTTGCTTCACTGATTATTTGACAGAAAAAACATATTTGATTTTTCAGGATGTTATGTTTTGCTATTTACAGTATAGTGGCTTTTTCACATAATTGTTTTATCTAAAAGTTGGAAGTGCAAAGTTTCTAAAAAAAATAGATATGTAGTGGTTTTTAAATGAAAAGGTTTAGTATAGACAACTTGGTGTGTAAGAGAAAAAAATATTTACAAGAATAAGTGTCACATTACTGTTACAACCTCATAGTTGAGGAGAAAGTGTTTTATTCCTCTTACACTACAGTCATTTGCCGTTATGCTTTATGTATTAATGATGAACACATTTGTTGTTATTTTGAAATGTCTGTGAAACAATTCAGTTCCTGTTGTCACATACATTTTAGCAGCTAGAGATAGTTGTTATCTCAAGAGGCTTTCTTTTTTTTTCCCTTTGTTGATATTAATAATACCAAAAAGTACAACTTGTTGAGAAACAAAGATGCAGCTTTAGATCTGACTAATAAAAAACACTGACACTGGAGACTCCTTACAAAAATGTAAAAAGTAAACTGATTAGGAGGTCTATTAGAAGTGAGCTCATTAGTATGACCCTGTGATTTGACTTGCAGCTGGATATACTGTTCAAGGGGCTGACAGAAACATCAATCAGGTGATCATAAAAGTGACTTCCCTCCTGGGAAAACAAACAAACACATAAGCAAGAAAATAAATAAATAAGTTGTTTATATTAAGATATTAAACATATCAATTGCTTATATTAAGATAATAATAATTGTAATTAATGTTGTACTTAATTTTATTTCTTTTTAAGCGCGAGTTAAGGTGTTCAAATACTCATCAAAGTTTTGCAGCAGATTTGTGACTCAGATTTTACGACTTTCTGGCCGTGTAATGTCATACATTAAATGCTGACAGTGTTTTATTTGTAAACATGCTGCCAAGTCTTTACTTAATACTTGAAGTCATTTATCATCCTTTCCATTTTGTGCCGTCCTGTTTATTTTCTTTTAGTCAATTTCCTGTATTTTTATTTATTTTTTCTCGTTTCTTCCTTTAGCGGTTTCTGACCTCCTTCCTTTATCCAGCTCACATCGGCTACTCTTATTTTTTTTCCTCAGTTCTCTCATAAGATAAAGTCTCCTGGTCTCTCTACAGGCCCATGCTCCGTTCAGCATCACTCGCTTCACTTGCTGTAAGACTCATCTTCAGCACCTCTGAGCAATAAGCACTATATGCTGGGAAGCTCTGTGATTTTTCCTAATTAACCCTGGGGGCAGTAGTAGAGATTGAGCAGCCAGCTAAGCGTCCCCGAACTAATGGAGAGTGCCGATACTCTGAACGAGAACCACCTTCGGCAAAGATTTCACTTTTTTTTTTTTTTCCTATTCACTGCTTTTCCTCTTGGCAGAGACTGATCGCTAACTGTTTAAGAAGCAGTCTGTTGTTTTTTTTGTAAACAAGAATAGACTGATCTTTTAACATTTCAACACTCACTCATCGTGCACTTTAGAAGGGATGCCTGTACACCTGCACATTCATAAAGTAATCTAATCAGCCAATCATGTGGTATCAGTACAATGAAAAGAAACAAAAAAACATGCAGAAACTGGTCATGAGCTTCAGCTAATTTAATATCAAATAGCAGATTTAATCAGATTTAATATTAAATAGCAGAAAGAAGTAAAAGTGTTCAGTTCAATTAAATTCAAAAACTTTATTTAATTTAAGTTAATTAAAGCAATTAAAGGCATGCACAGTAGTTTTTAAATTTAAAAAAGCCATCAGTGCAAATACCAAATAAAATTACATAAATAAAATACGATTGCTGGAATGATGATAAATGGGATTAGTCCAAAAAGCTTAACTAAACATCTGTATAAAACATCTGTAAATAAATATAAACTGTGACAAAAGGTACTGATTAGTAACCAAAGCAAAAAAAAAAGAGTAAAATAAGGTGAAATGGGTGGATAGGTATTTTAATAAATTCAACTTACAGTGTGATTTCTGTGACTTTAATTGTGCCATGGTTGTTGGTTCCTGATTGGCAAGTTCGAGTGCAATATGTCAGAAACTATCCTAAAGCGAATATCCTGAATTTTTAGACAGAAATGTCTACAGAGATTACACGTAATGGTTTGGGAAACAATGAACCTTGATTGATTCATGATTCCGTAGTGAGAAATGCTCACTGCTGATGAGAGACAGCAGAGGAAAATGGCCAGGTTGGTTTGAGCCGCCAAGAAGGGTATAATATACAGTATTATATAATCACTCTTTACATCCATAGTGGGCAGAAACGCATTTCAGTAAAACAAAACATCTAAAACTGATGTGGATGAGCTACAGCAGGAAAATATTACATTAGGTTCCACTTCTGTCAGTCAGCCGTGAGCAGGAATCTGATGCAATCACGGGCACAGACTCATCAACACATGTTAATATCAGAAAGAATGAAAAAATCACCTTTTTCCACTCCTCAGTGATCCAGTTTTAGTGACTGTGTGTCCATGATTGTGTCAGATTGCTGCTTGTGGCTGACAGCGGAGGCACCAGATGTGGTCTTCTGCTCGGCTGAGGTCTCAGGTTCTGATGTGTTGTGAATTCCGATGTTCTGTTTTCGGCTCATAAAAGGTCGTTCCCTTCTGATCCCTCTCCTCAACGACGTGTTTCCAAAATGTGTTTTCAAAGGTTTTCTTTTTTTTCTTCTTCTTCCTTTCTGAAATATTAAAACTCTGAAATAACAACCAAGCCATGGTTGAAGTCTCAGAAATCACATTCTGATGTTTGCTTGATCTGTATCTACATAATTGTATTCATGTGTATTTACTAAATAAGAATAATGAAGTGACCTGAATTTCTCTTGTTGGATTTGCTGAGTTTTGTTTAGTTTAGACGAATCTGCAAGTGTAATGTTGAATTTTTCTTTCGTTTTTTTATTTATTTATTTTGTCTTCGTGATACTTTTGGTAATTTCCAGAACAATGAGGAGAACTGTTAAGTATTGTTGTGCCACCTGCTTGAGAATCGGAGCCACCATGTAGGGGTCACTACCCTTTGTCTCGCGTCGATGTCCGTTGTAACTCCTCCTAAACCATTCATGCGACTTTAAGCAGACCTTCACAAAACCTTTAGCAAACATGTAGATTTGAAAAAATGTAGATGTGCACTAGGTATTTAATTTTCTAAGAAATCAGTTTTTTTGTTTTGTCTCTGAAAAAAATGACATTTTTAACAAATGACAATTGATGATCAATTTTTACAGTGGAACCTTGGATTACGAGCATAATTCGTTCCGGAAGCGGGCTCATATTTTCCCGTAGGAAATAATGGAAATTCAAATTATTTGTTCCACAGCCCAAAAAAATGAATACAGATTTTTTTTTTTTTACACAAAATATAAAGTAAAAATAAAACAAATTAACCTGCACTTTACCTTTAAAAAAAAGTTTAAATAAATCCCGACAGATAAGTGTTTCGGTTTATGCGCGCAGGCACTCTCTCTCTCTTTCTCTCTCTCTCGCCTTTCTGTGTGTGTGAAGCACCCCATCTCTGTTTCTCACACACACACACACACACACACAAATACATACACACACATCAAAGGCGAGAGAGAAAAAGAGAGAGAGTTTGTGTGAACCGGCACGGTGTCAAATTACCCGCGCGCACACATAACGACAGAGAGGGAGAGAGAAAATGGATCTTTAACCTCTCTAATGAGACTTTCTTTTGCTTTACATGCGCGCACACGTGTGTTATAATAAACAGTACACGTGTACAGTGTACGCGCTGTACACACACGCTTTCAAACACAAAATAAAATATGTTTTACACACACACATGGTCACAGTGTTATAGTAAACAGTACACGCGCGCACGGATGTTGATTATACCAGTAAGAGACGAGCACCCACAATTCCGCAATGCAAGAGAGAAAAACCGTCGACTCAGTTGTGATCACGTGACGCTTGGCGTCAAAACAAGAAGTACATGCGTGATACATGATACTCGGTACTCGTAAACCAAGACTTGTTCGTTTTCCAAGTCAAAATTTATAAAAAATCTTTGCTCGTCTTGCGGAACACTCACAAACCGCGTTACTCGCAATCCGAGGTTCCATCCATCTTTGCCTTGTGCTTTGTGGATTTCTTCCCGGAAGTTCAGTAATGTGGCTACACGGTCATACCAAATAACGGCTTTTCCTTTTTTGTTGTTGTGTCCACAAGAAGACACTTTGCTATGATGCCGCTACCTCGTTGAACTTATTCACCTCAATAAAAAGCGGATCAGAGTGTGATCGCTGTATTCTCTAGTTCAGGCATATCTGATGAATGTAGTGCCATGGATACTGTAGATGTACGCCAGCTATTTCAGTCTGTCACCTGCCTGTGAAGAATTGGCGATGCAGAGGAGGGATCCGTCATCTCGCATCGTCCTCGTCCATCATCTGTTGTCATAATACTTCTCCTCTATCCACTTACTCCTCCTAAATCATTCATGGGAATATGACCAAACCATCACAGAACCTTTATTAGGACGCGTAAATGTGCACTACTGTAGCTATTTCATTTTTAGAAGTAGCACGTTCAGTGAGCAGGTGACACGCGTACTTCTCGGAAGACTCGTAAATGTTGTTACTCCACAGGATTTCCAGTTCTGAGAAATAACAGAGGATACACATGTAAAGGGTGGACATTATAATGTTTTATTATTTTTTAAATATCGTATGATGTCTTGAACATCACTTATCAAATTTCTACAGCTGAATATGTGCTGCCCTGTGTATTGTTAACTTATTCAATAGCAGTTCTTCCCTGTCATGTGTGTTATGTAGCAAGTAGATACTAGCTGTAATGTTTATTGGAGGCTAAGGGTTTTAATTGAAAAGCGTAGTAATTGTTAATAAAAGCGTATCCTGTACTTTGCTCCCAGGATCCATGGCTCCGTCGACTGCCTGTCAGAACTGTCTTCCTCCCGATACAATCCTATCTCCACTGGTGAGTTTACACTCTCGGTCTGTCTACTTTTCTCTAAGATTAAGACATCAAATGGACTCTGAAATTAAGAGTAGTTGTGTGTGATCGTGTCTGTGTGTGTATGTGTGATCCAGGCATGCGTCGAAGTTTGAGCAGCACTTTAGCCATTGCCACGCAGCGAGAGCCAATTCGGAAGACTTCGGCAAACCGGTGAGAAATAATTACACAATAAAATACAATCAAATGTGGTCACAGTGAGCCATGTTCAGAGTTTAAAGTGCCCCTATTATGCCATTTTAAAGGTTGATAATATTGCTTAATGAGTCTCTTAAAACAGGTTTACATGTATGCAAGGTCAAAAAACACTTTAGTTTTCTCCAAAAA
>JAQMYK010000005.1:2363852-2391452 GCA_030014345.1 Clarias buthupogon
GGTAACGTTAATTGTAAGATGGCGGGCAAGTTGTTCGCGACGTAGAGCGTGGGCGGACATTATGCAAATATGTTACGGAGTGATGTGGATCTGTAACAGAGAACAATTAGAATTGCTAACGGCTCGTTTAGGCGAATGTGAGCCGACTCTTTTTTTTTAATAGACAAAAACTTCATTTATCGTGTTGCTTTTCTATTCCGTGGTAGCACTGTACAGGTATATTGAAACTGGTTCTCATGACAAGTATGCGGAAAGGCTGTTATTCCCTATACTCATGTTTATCAACTGATGAAACCCTAAGACCTGTCCCTTCCAGTGAAGCAAGCCGTCATTAGGCTGAAAAATCAAAACAACTCAAACAGAAACGTTAAGTGTGGCTGATTCAACTATTGGGTGTGTTATTTAAAAGAAGAAATGTCCTGGTGAGCTCAGGAACACCAAAAGGACCAGAAGATCAGAAAACAACCGCGGTAGATGACACAAACGATAAAGGATAAAAGCCTTCACGGCAGTTGACCAGATGAAGAACACACTCCAGGAGGTCGGTGTATCTGTGTCAAAGTCAACAATCAAGAGAAGCCTTCGCCAGAGTAATTACAGAAGGTTTGCTACAAGATGTAAACCACTAGCAAGTCTCAAAGACAGGAACTTTAGATTAGAATTTACCAGAAACGTCTGCAACATCATCTGGACAAATGAGCATCTTGTACCGCGATGATAGGATGACAAGAGCATATAAACAAGGAACCACTGCTCATTATCTGAAGGACGCCGCCTCCATCTTACGGTGTCGGCAAGTTTGGCAGCTAATGAACCTGGATCTCTTGTATTTCTTGATGATATGACTGCTGACAAAAACAGCAGGATGAATTCTGAAGTGTAGAAGCTGCTCGGATTTAGACAGATTCTTCAAAATGTGTTTGACAGTCCTGCACAGTGCAGATGGACAATGGCCTGAAGCAAACTTTGAAAGCGACTCAAGACTCAAGTTTTAAGGCAAAGAAATAGAATGTTCTGCACAGGCCAGGTCAGTGAACCTGACCTGAATCCCACCGAGCTGATTTTCACATGCTGAAGGCAAATACCAGAAGAACAAGCAGGCAAGTCTAATCAGCTTCAGTAAATCATGTCTGTGGATTTTAGAATTCAGACAGTAAAAGGATTTTCCACCACATGCAGTAGAAAAAAAATGTCAGTTTTATTTATAATTGTTAGTTTGTCTAATGAACTTTGGTCCTTTAAAAAGGGAGGGGGCTGTAAGTATGTGCTGTAAATCCTATAACAGTCTTCCATACAGCTGGAAGATCTATTTATTATTTTACTTTTTAACTGCTTAAAGGTTATGTCCCCCCATATGTCCCAACCAATGAAGAGCAGAGCTGAGCAACTTGCCAAAAAGTGAAGTATGCACAATAACAACAATAACCTTGTCAATTCAAAATATTTATCAACATGACTGCTCAGTGGTTAAGGCCCCAGGTTCAAACCCCATGACCCCCAAGTTCCCCAAGGCCCTCCACCCTCAATTGCTCAGATGTACAGTATAGTGAGATAAAAATGTATCTGACAAATGATTAAAAAACCTAATGTAGCACTGTCGCCTCGCACCTCCAGGGTCCGGGTTCGATTCCCGCCTCGGGGTCTGTGTGCATGGAGTTTGCATGTTCTCCTTGTGCTTGGTGGGTTTCCTCCGGGTACTCCGGATTCCTCCCACAGTCCAAAGACATGCAGATTAACTTATTTGTCATTCCCAAATTGACCATGGTGTGTAAATGTGTATACTCTGTGTATGTGCCCTGTGATGGATTGTCACCCCGTCCAGGGTGTACCCTGCCTCGTCCCCTAAGTCTCCTGGGATGGGCTCCAGACCCCCCCGTGACCCTGAATGCAGGATAAAGCATAATAAACAATGATTGAGTGACTGTATATAGATCTATTTCATGTTTTGATTGGATATACATCATGCAGAATGAGTTCCAGGATGCGAACTTGTCGTTACAGCAAACTGACGTTCCCAGCTCTGAGCCGATGTTTGTACACTGTTTTAGTATTAAATCCTCCACGTGTGAGCGTAACTCTGAATACAACTCGGAATGCATCAAGTGTGTCGAAAGGAAAACATCTAAACTACAAAGCGGAGAGAAACTGGCCTCATCAGAAATGCACACAGTGATGAATAGCAGCTCTAACAAGTCTATTTTCAACAATTTATAGAGAGAATTTAGAGTTGACATTTCTATTAAAATGCATAGGCCAGGCAGGACCTTCCTGATTGTAGCCAAGAGGCAAGCAAAACAATCATGAAAAATTGATACTCTTCTACAGCAAAGATATTCAGTCATAAGTTCATAACTTCACACGAGGTTGCCTGAGATGCACACAGCATCACTACAGATTTTTCACCAACCAAATATTTGAAATAAAACCTTTTTCTTTTTTTTTTCTTGTAATTTTTTTACCATAAGCCATGCTGTACATTGTATATTTGAGCCTACTGTGTGCGATATAATATATTTGTGTGTGTGATTAAAATGTTCTTTTGTGGGTTTCTCAGTTCTTTGCAGTGTCTCTTTCCCTCTACATTCATTTTTTGCAAGCAAAACCCTCCCCTGCATGGAGTTTGCATGTTCTCCTTGTGCTTGGTGGGTTTCCTCCGGGTGCTCCGGATTCCTCCCACAGTCCAAAGACATGCAGATTAGGTTATTTGCCGTTCCCAAATTAACCATAGTGTGTGAATTTGTGTATGTGTGCGTGCCCTGTGATGGATTGGCACTATATAATATATTATTATTTCTTAAGCTATATCTCCTGGGTGTGTAGAGTTTACTGCCCCACTGTAAGCATCTTCGGATCTCCAGTGCTAAGATTTATTATAAACAGGCTTTAATGTAATTTACACCTATCATAGCATTGTTCATATTTATAACATAGAAATAAATCCCAAGAAAAGAGCAAAATGTGTATGTGAGACAAACACAGTTGAATAGGAGCGATTCAGTGGAATGTCATTTGATTTTGATCCTATGCTTCTGACTAAATTGCATAAAAATGTCAACCACGGCATTGTCAAACGAAACGTGCGTTTAGTGTGTGATGAAACTGTCTGGTGAAACTAATAATAAAATAATAAATGCATTAATATAGAGCAAGTATCTAGTAGTTAAATACAGTAATACTGTATGCTGATGTGTGTGTGTGTGTGTGTATGTATGCATGAATGCGTTGTTCTGCATTGAATTTTCTGTGGAATCAGACACCGGACCGGCTGGCGTTTGGTCCCAGCAGGAATGTGCGAGCCTTGAGTGCTCACCGCAAATGACTTCCCAACATTCCATGAGGTTCCACAAGGTCTGCGAGCCTGTGCGAGATTGTTTGGAAACAATCACTACACCAAAAATGCTAAAACTCGCAGTGAATTGCGATAAACTGTACTTGCGCTGCATGAAACCATGTTGACCCACTTTGTCCAACTTGCGAACAAATCCGACTTACGAACACGCTCCCGAGACAGAACGCAGGGACTACCTGTATTTCACATATGCACTTTCTTCACATTCACATTCTGCACATCCTGTTTAACTTATACGTTTCATATATGTTTTAAGATTTTTTGTTTTATATTACAACTTTGTAAATTGTACATTTGTACCCTTGACCCATTTTTTTTTTCTATTTAAGTTTCTCTCTTTTTACTTGCATTAAAATCCTGTTATCTTTCTCTCTTTCTCTCCTTCCACTTCACCCAAACTTTAAACCGTCATACAAGCATTTAACTGCATATCATACTCTGGATTGTCGTGTATGTGACAAATTAAATGTGAATTTGAATAATCAGCGTAAAATGTTCTGCTGTGTTAATATAATGGTGTGTACTGTATTAGTATGCATGTCTATAATAATCTGCTGTTATTAGTTACCTATGCGTTTGCATTCCAGTGATTTATTGATTGATTGATTGATTGATTGATTGATTGATCATCACATATCCCAGTGTGTTCGGAAGGAATTATTTTCAGTTATTTGCTATTTCTTAATAAATACATAGTAATGTCAAATAATTGCTGATAAACTGATTTCCTATTATAGTACCTTCAATTATCTTTTTTTATGTATTTAATAATACTAAATATTTGACACGTTGTAGTATCCCCTGTCCCCTCGTCTAGACCTTTTGGCATTTGTGGCTAGACCACCATTTTATCTACAGGTCACTTCTGTTTAGGTCTGAAAATAAAATCCGAGAATAGCCAATGCAGACATGAAGGTGCATCTTTATCCCTTTTTTCTGCTTTAGAAGAAACTTTTCATTCGTCACGTATACGTTACAGCGAAATTCTGTTCTTTGCACTTCCCAGTGTGTTCGGAAGCCGAGAGTCAGAGCGCAGGGTCGCCCATGTTACAGCGCCCCCTGGAACGGACAGGGTTAAGGGCCTTGCTCAAGGAACTAAAAGTAGAAGCTTTGCCTTGAACCACTTGACCTTCAGATCAGTAACCCATAACATTAACACACTGATCTGCCAGTGCTTGTTTATTTCAGTATGATGTAGGTTAAAAAGTATTATGAGAATATACGCAAGTGTTTGAGTAATCAGTAAGCAAAGACACATGAATAAATATGTAATTATCACAAGTAACACTTTGCGATGAACGATCTAATGAAACAAAATGTCATAAATGAAGAATGTCATATTAGATATTCATTTTATCAAGAATATCTAATATGACATTCTTCATTTATGACATTTTGTTTCATTAGAACTTTCATCGCAAAGTGTTACTTGTGATAATTACATATTTATTCATCAGGTACTGAGTAATCACATTATCCGCTTGATGTACTGTAAGTGATTATATAATTTAATACACATCATATGCATAATATACAAGGTGTTAATTACTATTGTGATAACTGTAATCTAGAACGCTACTAATATAGTATGTGCTTACTTAATGATCAAATTTAATTCTAAAATTTGACATGTCTATAGTACAGTATGCCGTAATATGCCGAGTAGCGGTTGAGACGTGCAGTACAGTATCTCTGCCACGTCCGATTCCTGAGTCAGCTGCTGCTGGGATGTTTTCCAGTAGGTTGGATTCCTGAGTCAGCAGCTGATGGTTTCCAGTAATATTTTAACAAGACAACCAGAGCAGAGGAGATTTAGGGTGGAGCATACTGTATACTGTATATGTCCAAAGAGCAAACAGTATACGACCTGCATTGCTATTACTGTCAGTCTACGTGTTTACATTTTATGTAATACCTGAAATACGTGAAACCATGAAAAAGAAAAGTCTTATTAAATTCTGTAATTCCGGACAAACTGCATTCCAGGATTAAAATAAGTATCCTTTTTTTTCCCCCTCTGGTTCTTTCTACAGCAACCATTTGTCCAGCACGCGGCGGCGATGGAGCTCGCTCAGCTCTCCCTCAGCTGCAGCCTCACCCCGAGGTCCGGGCACTCTAGGTGGCACCGTCAGCCCCTCTGGCACGGACAGCGCTGTCAGACTGCACCTGGGCATGCAGGTCTTGCTCAGCAGCGCCAATGAAATGGGCACCATCCGCTACTTTGGCACTACTGACTTTGCGCCAGGCCTGTGGCTGGGTCTCGAGCTGCGCAGCGCTAAGGGGAAGAACGACGGTTCAGTCGGCTCTAGGCGCTACTTCAGCTGTCGGCCTCTCCATGGCGTCCTGGTGCGCCCAAGCAGGGTTTCCTACCGCGGTATTAACGGAGCCAAGCTGGTAGACGAAAGCAGCTGAGACAAACAGGCTATTATCTTTCTCTTTTTTTCTTCTTTTTTTTTTGCTCACTTTCACCTGCCTCTCAGCGCTGTCATGATCTTTTTCTTCTCTAGTAAATAAGCAGCTGGATGGATGGAGAGACAATATGCCGACAGAGGACAAGATAAAGCACTTGGAAAGCACAAAGGACAGGGTTATTAGTCAGCAATTCAGTCTGTGTAATGAGATTTATTGTGTGTTGTTTGGGTTTTGGATGATGTTTACCAGGGAATTGAGTTCAGTCATTTGTTTTCTTGCTAGAGAACGTTCACCTTGGAAATGAGGTCAGTTATTTAATTTATACTCAGTTAAGTTATTATTTAGTACAATGTGGTTTTGTGTGTGTGTGTGTGTGTGTGTTTTTTTTTCTGAGCTAACAATTTTATTTCGTTTGTTAGGTGAATAGCTGAGCGGTAGCAAATTGTAAGCACTTTAAACAAAAATTAATGCGAATTATGACAATGACTTTTATTTGGCTAATGGTATATAATGAGCTGTGAACATATTGTATAAATGTCATGTTATAAAGCACTGATAAGGTATTAGACACATTGTAAATGTTTATGAAAATGCATTACACTTCATACAGTAGCAATGTTTAGTACGTATTATGAATTGTTAACAATTAAGCAATTATCAATTATAAGTATTTATTAGTATTAATCAATTCTAAGTATTTATTAATTATAAGTACCAGTACTTGGGCTAATCAAAAAAAAGATTAATAATAAACGCAGTAAACGGTGTTTATCTGATGGTACTTAGAGTAGTTAGTCACCTCGTAACCCAATGTAAGGTTTTATCCAGTGATGGAAACTACAAAGTACTTTCGTAAACCGCTCAGGATTAGAGCGTCTGCTAAATGCCTAAATGTAAATGTAAGTAGCGCACATTTATTATTACAGCAAGGAAATTATGCACTTATACAATAAGGCAGAATGAAGTATTGATATCATGTATTATAATAATCATGTATTATACTAATGTATAGCAATGTAACATTGCTTTAAACAGGAATACATTTTCATGAACAATGTGAGTAATACCTTACGAATGCTTTATAACAAGAAATGAATGTGTTCAAAGGTCATTATACATACAGTATGGCCATAGTTCATAGTTTTTTTGTTTGTTTGTTTGTTTTTTACTTCAGGCATTTCTGTCATATTGTTGAGAATGAGTCCAAGATGAGTCCACTGCATACAATCGCACTTTACTGGTGTTACTACTGAACTCCCACACATTTTCTTTCCCTCCCAAGAATAAATTTTCAACAGTTGCTGAATATAGATATACTGTATGTTTATGTTGCTTTTTTTTCTCATTTTTTATTTAATGAGCTTTCTTTTAAGGCGTTTGAAAGTCGCAATCAGTGAACTCGAATTTATCATTTACCCCTCTGATTTCCTTCTAAACGCATCTTCAGGAAATAAATTTTCCCCGGAAGAATTATTCAAGTGCAGCTGTGTATTCATTGGAACGAGTCTCAAAATGGGCACAACAATCTCCAAAAAAAAAAAAAAAGAATAAATTTTAGAATGACAGTATGTTGTAATTGTATTTGGCAATTACTGTCTGGTGTTACGTTAGCAGTAGAAGATTCCTAGTCATGAGAAAAAGCGTTTGTGCGAAGCCCACAGTATCAGTGTCGCTCTCCAATCGTCTTATTGCACTTAATGCATTAAATTGCTTAATTGACTTAGTGATTCATTTGCTGTAGAGGTATAATCACAGGGAAACCAGCCAAGCAACTGTATTTACTGGAAGTGGCGTCTATTCGACTCCATCTAGCATTAAAGTGGAATTCTCTCCCTTTAGGAAAAAATAGTTCTCCATCTTTTCTTTTCTGATGAATCCCAGTGTTTACACAATTTGATTTTACAAGCATTTTTTTCCCCAACCAAATTTCCTTGCACTTTATTCGAAAATTAAATGGGAAGGATTTTTTTTAAAAAAAAGAAAAAAAAGGGTTGTTCTGTCTGATCTTGACACACTCGTCCAAACAGAGCGCAGATCTTTCTCACCAAGGGAGACTGCGCTCTCTGTTCTGTATGCAGTGTGCAAGAGCAGTCCAGTTCTGCAGTATGTTTGTTGTGTATTTTGTCTGAATTTAAATGAGCTGCTTTGGTTGCAGATACTGAGCTCAGTGGTTTGATTGGGTAAAGAGTACAGAAGGTTCCAAATTTTTAACTGATGATGATGATGATGATGATGATGATCTTCATCATCAAATATCTCTAATCTCTAATTCTGTATAATCTTTTGTCTCACATGCGAAGTCCTGCCATGTGCATGTATTTAATCAACACATAGTTAACACAAGAAGCAGAGATTTCAGGACCTACAGTATTTCCCCTAGCCCAGAGTTTGCTAGACAACTGAACCTCAATAAGATATGTTATGGAAAAATGACAAAAATCACTTATGTAATAGAGCTTTTCTTCCCCCCTTTTTGCAGTAATCAGCTTAGTGCCCACTCTGAGCATTCTCCACTGCGCTACTGACTATCAACACAATTGCAGATGATTTTTTGGCTTATAGTGATGAATACAGAAGTTCCAGGAGATTTCTTGTGAAACTGGAAAAGATTCAGGATGTCCGAGTGAAACCGGGACTTGTGATAAAATTTCTCATGAATGAAGCCGTAAAAACAGATTGACATCTACAGAAGACTTCAAACACGGTGATGAAACTCTCAGCTGCAGGAAAACATCTGAATGGTTCGAGCTTTTTGAAGAAACCCGTATGTGTGTGAATGATCCTGGCTGAGGTGGATTGGACTTTACTGCAGTCGTTCTTGTGAACTTTCAGCAAGTTGGTTCTTGAAAACCGACGAATAACTTGGTGCAAACTTGCGGAAGAGACGCATCTGTCTGTGGGAACTCTATACACAATCATTCATCAACACCACTTAGGAGTTATTGCCACATCCCCCTGTACAGTCCTGACTTCGGTCCAAGTCATTTCCACATGTTTGGGCAAACATTAAAGGAGTTCCTGGGAGGCCGGCGATTCAAACGTGAATCAGACAGGAAGTCCGATCATGGCTCCAGCATCTGAGAAAACTTTCTACCTTGTTGGTGTCGTGAAACACTGGGATACTGTAAGTGTACTAGTGCAGCAGAGGATTATATAGAGACATGCATTAAAAGGGAGTTTTTACTCTCAGAACTGAGTTCTGTTATTCTGCACAATCAAAAGTCCTGCTTTAACTCCTCGTATTATTTAGTTAAGGTCCTTTATGTAATGTTCTCCATTGTTCTCCATTCTAGTTCTCGGTGACCCCTAGATATTCTGCAGCTCTTTCCCCTAGTTGCAGCACACTTGTACAGTATGTGGTATTCGCCAAGATCCCTAATAATCAAAGTGGAAAACATTGAATAACAACAGGTTATTTAACAATGTACTCTTAATAAGAAGAAGAAGAAGAAGAAGGAAATGTGTTGCCATTCAACAGCTCCATGGTCCGTGGTTCAGCCCTAAGCTCGGGTTACCATATATGGAGTTTCTTTACATTTTCTCGTCTCCTTCCATGTGGGTTTCTTTCAGGTTTTCTGGTTTCTCCAACCCCCCCAATATGCCCCTGGTTCTGTCTTTATTTAGAATGCATTTTGTATCCCAAAGTGATCTGCAAAACCGAAGGATAGATGATCAAAACCGGGCATTTAATGAAGATACATTGAAAGAACCGAGATAAATCACTACACGACACTTCTTTGAGGCTAGCTACAAATTAAGAGTGACAAGACTTTGGACAAGTTAAACAAGAATACAGGGGAACCTCAGATTGCGAGTAACGCAAGCAAAGATTTTTAATAAATTCTGACTTGGAAAACGAACAAGTCTTGGTTTACGAGTACCGAGTATCATGTGATCACAACTGAGCCAACGTTTGCGCTGTGGAATTGTGGGTAATCGTCTCCCCTGCTTGGTCTTAGTGCTCGTCTCTTACTGGTACTGTATAATCAACATCCGTGCACGCGTGTACTGTTTACTACAACGCTGTGACCATGTGTGTGTGCGTAAAACATCTTTTATTTTGTGTCTGTATGCATGTGTGTGCAGCGTGCATGTGTGTTATAAGAAACAGTACGTGTGTGCGCGCATGTAAAGCAAAATAAAGTCATTAGAGAGGTTAAAGATCCATTTTCTCTCGCATCATAAAATCAGCAGAATACAGCAGGTCCAAACCATTCATAGCTTTATGTCTACAACGCCTCCTCCTTAACTAGTCGGTGTAGCTTGGAAATGACAATACTGTGCAAGAATACAGTAATATTCTCAGTGTTGTCTTTACTTGATAAGAATGCAGAATGGCAGGCAGCCAGCCAGCAACTTATTACAATACTACAGTCTAGAAGTTATGAAAACATTTATTAGCTTCTCTGAGTCATGCAAGGTTAGCATTTTTGTTATTTTAGTTATGGTTCCCAGATACAATACACCATTTTAGAGACTGTAGCAGCTAACAGTACGCCGAAGCTTTTAGTTTTATATAAAAGCTTTTACGCTCCAGGGCAAAGCAACCTTACTACAGGCAGACCTGGTGCCCAGTTGCAGTATTTCTGTTTCATTAAAAGAAGGAAGTTTTTATTCATACAGCTACAGTCAGAAGTTTACATACACTCATCGTAAACGTGATTGTCATGGCAGTTGTGGGCTTGTAATGAGATCTTGAACCGCTCCTTTTTTTTAGGCCGAGTGATTGATTGTACAATATGCAAAACCCAAGCAAAGGTTCACAAGCATTGGCTCATTTTACATTTTCTGAAATCAACATAGGGTCAAAAATATACATACAGGACACTTGAAATTTGGCAGAATGTCTTCTAGCAAGTTTCACCTTTAGAAGAAACTTTTGGTTCTAGAAGAATTCTGGATGGATATTTAATTGCTCCTGGCACAGAGCTGACTTTTGAGCACAGCCCACAACTTTTTAATAGAGTTGAGCCTCCAAAAGCTAAATGGTAACTTTCTTTATCCACCATGCTTAATAGTTAGTACAGCCTTCTTGGGGTGACCTTTACTCTTTCAAACACACCCCTAGTCAAAACTTTCCAGAAGGCTTTATAGTTGTTCATGTCCTCAGCTACAAACCTTTATTTGAAAAGAGGCTTTGGAGGAGCAGAGGCTTCTTTCTTGGATAACAACCTTTCATTCCTTAGCGATGGTAAAACGTTTCTGTTGGCCCGGAGAAACCGTAATCAATCATAATCACTAAGAGAAGACTTGTGCTTGGCATGTTAAAACATTTTGCCACTTTTATTACCACTGAATGTGTTGATTATAGAAGTGAGACAGTTAAGTTTTAAACAAGTGTCTTCAGTATTAATGTAAACCTGAATCCTTTGAAAAGATGATGTAGTCCAAAAAATAGAGGATTTCTTTTTTAACCTACTTTACCCTCGTTACTACTAATGTGATTGAAAAAAGAACCTTCCATGCCATACTTACCTGCCCTCCTGAGCTAGGGTGTAAAATCCCAACACCTCTGAATTCATACTAAAAGTATGGAATAATGCAAACTGCATTTTAAACAGCTATGAATAAGGGTGCGACAACAAATCTAAATGTTAGTAGAAAACATTAGTATTAAATGATGTATGGCCCTGTTAAATATTTTTAAAATTAACCATTTATTTATTGAATTCAATTGAACTGAAACAAAGAGACCAAAGAGCAATAATTAAATTTTCTGCAAAGATGGATACAGCTCTTATATACACAAAAGCTTCTTTTAGAAGCCACAGGTTAACTGAAAATAGATGGAATGAGAGAGATCAGTACCTCAATTCCTTTTTGAGTTAAATACAGAAATTTACACCTCTTTCACAAGAGTCACACAATTCCTTGCAGTGTTCATACAACAGTAAAATTATTCACAGACATGACATTTTCCCAGGCCACTTAGCCCCTTTTCAAATACCAAGGCAACTGATTACCTTCCTGCTAATAGATGTCAGCCGCCTATAACGTCAACCAATTTGCTTAACAGAAACCATTAACAGTTCGTTAAATTCATTAAATTTCAACTCGGATGATAACTGCTGTTTAAAAGCCAACCAAATTCAAGAGTGAACAAAATGATGCATGTGGAGCGGTTTGCTTATGAAGCACACCCATTAATAATTTACAAAGCTTTGAAATAATAAATTAACAAATGAATAAATAAACAAGCAGGCAAGCAAACATCAACAAACTTGTTTTTTTTTTTTTCCCTGTGAATGTGAGAAATGGTGTGAGGGCATTTCGTATGTAAAGTTCTTATGAGCCACTCCAGCTCTAAATCTGTAACCTCTACAAAACTCCCAGTGCTCCTTCCATCTAATGACTTCTTAAAGATTTAGATATTAAAACAGTCAGTCTCATTCCAAAAGTCGCTGATAGTGAGGAGTAAATGTTGGTCTAGCTGAAAAGCATGGAGAGGGGAGGGGAATGCATGGTGGTCATTAGCTGTGGTGGGCACAGACGGATGGCACAGTGTTTCAAGCGGGCACTGAATAAAAGAGTCTGGGAGCGAGGAGATAGTGAAGGGTTAAAGCACTGTGGCATTGTGCCCTTCCATCTTGGGGAGTCTGGAGTCCTGAACTGTTCCCATTGTCACCAGCAGGGGGCGGCTGTCCTCAGAAGTGCCAGTCCGGCCAAGTGAGATGGGTCTCTGCTGGTTGGCGATGGCAGGGGGTGGCATGGCGTTCTGGGGTCCAGACATTGACTCCAAAGGCAGACCCTGCTCTTGGTAGCCATACCCAATGTTGCCACAAGGGAATCTGCGCAGTCTGTAGAGTGGTACAGGGGGCAGGGCTGCTGAATCCAGCAACAGAGGGGCAGGGGCAGTTTGGGGAGGAGGGGGTAAGAGTGGCCGGCACTGACCCTGCTGCTGTTGCTGGATCTGAATTTGTTGCTGTTGTTGGATTTTTTGCTGCTGCTGGATCTTCTGCTGCTGCTGTTGGATCTGGATCTGTTGTTGTTGCTGTTGAAGTTTCTGCTGTTGCTGTTGTTGCTGGAGCTGCATTTTCTGCTGCTGCTGCTGGATCTGTATCTGCTGTTGCTTGTGCTGATGCTGCAGACCCAGAGCCTCAGCCATACTCCCAGTCCGGCCAGAGAGCTCATGGCCTTGACTTGCTGCCTGCCTCTGGGCCTGCTGCCTCTTCTGCTGCTGCTGCTGTAGAAACCACGAACCATACGTAGGGTTCCACAAGTTGGTTGGCTTTCCATTACGGTTATCCTTCTCACCTGTAGAAGCCTGAGCAAAACCCAGGTTGACATGGCCACCATCCTGCGGAGCAGGGGCGACAGATGAGGCCTTACTGCAGGCTGGCAGAGCAGTTGCTGAGGACACTGGCGGATGGGAGTGGAGCTGGGAGGCAGCACCGGGTACAGGTTTGTTGTCAGAGGGGCGGGCATTCATCAGGAGAGCCTCGGCAGCTCTCTTGGCCTCCTCTGAGCGGGTCACAGCTGTAGAAGATGACGCTTCCTCTGTGCCCTGGGGGGTGGCTAGTAAAGAGGGTGCAGCAGGGTCCTCTGGACGCATGGGTACCCGCTCTTCCTCCTCAGGCATCGGGCCATATTCGACAGGTAAAGGTACATTTACTACATCTGGATCCTGAGTAATTGAAAGATATCACAAACCGGACAATTACCAACTTTCACATAGTGTTACTTAACATAAAGTTAGAAAGCTGAGATTTTTGCTCGTCTATCATTCCAAGGCACTGGTAGGTGCACTGGCTGATGCATTGGTTTCCAATAAGAAATTAAGAAATTATTAGTCTAAAATAATTCCATATGTTGATGACTCTGTGTGGTTTTAAGGTCTAGTTATCACTGTAGCAAGTACTTTAAGTACTTTATCAAAATACTGAGTATATAAATAATTAAAATTAAATTATTCACCAAATTGTTCTCCAAGTGTATTAGCAATACAGATTGTGCATTTGGTGGTTGAGAAACCTCATAAGAATCACTACTTCACCTGCAAACAATAGTCAATCCGCTCTAGGATAGTGGAGAAGTTTGGCCTGTCTTCGGGTTGGTGTTGCCAGCTCTGCGTCATTATCCGATAGCTGTTAAACACACACATGCACAAACACGCAAAGAAAGTTGACTCATTAAAATGTGTTTTGTTTCCTCATTACTGGATTTTCTCCCTTACCAAGCCAGGCTATTTACTGTGTGGGTGATTGCCTTTCGATAGCTAAGAGCCAAACTTGAGTGAAACATACACAACTGAGATTTGATTTAATCGAGCCTCTCTTTTTTTTTTTACACAGCTAATTACAATTTTCATTTGGGTTGCATCTCCCCCCCACCCCCACCCCCATTGCACAGTGAAAGAGTGAAAGTGTCATTTAAAGGTTGATTAATTTCAACATGGAACATAAATCTGATCAGATGATTCTAAACAAGTCTCGGTAGCTTTGTGTTATGTTGGTTGAGACTTTGTATTATTCATTTTGAATCAGATGATTAAGTTAGAATCATATACAAATAAGAGGATCTAAGGAAGCAGACTGAAGGACTGAATGGGGTGGTTTCAAGAAGTCCCCAACTGTGTGGTGTAATAGGTCAGATACTGGGGCAGCATCTTACAGTATGTTATGTTTTTTTCTGCTTGGTCCCACAAGAATACCCTAAATATCACCACTTTCCAAGTACAGTTTATGTCCTGTCATTAAGTTAAGTCATACCATGGACATTTACTAGACTTTACAACTTACAGCTGTATAATGGGTTTGATTTTGAAAATACACTTTTCACGCTGGTTTCTAACATAGATTTTTCCTCATGACTTCTCAGGAGGTTTTTCCTTGCCATATTCACCTCTAGTTTGTTCATTATTGGTCTTAAGTTTTAAGTCCACCAGGTTCCCATTGTTTGGCCCTTAAGCAAGACCCTTAATCCTATCTGTATCATGGCTGACCCTGTGCTCTGACCCCAGTAACGCTGGGATATGCAAAGAAAGAATTTCACTAAGCAGTAATGTATATGTGACAAATAATATACATTTTATTTTATGGCACAAGTTAAAGGCTTAACTGTGCCATAAAATAGACGTTATACGTATATAGTTGGTAGTTATAAAGCCACTCACACTGGTCCTGGGCAGTTCTTTGGAGGATCCATCCTGCCTCCATTAGTGACAAAATCCAGAACCTCCTGATTACTGCGGCTGGGGTATGGCATATATCCCATCGAGAAGATTTCCCACAGCAGCACTCCAAAAGACCTGAGCCGTGTAATAAGGAACAACTACAAGTGTGACTATATAAATTACAGGCAAAAATACAGACTGAAAATATTTTTAGAACACACAATTTTTTCACCATGTATCAGTTTTGGAGGTAAATATTCCTTCCATGAAGGCCTCTGGAGGCATCCATTTAACAGGCAGCATGGCACGGCCTCCTTTTCTGTAGTAACTGGCTCTGTAGAGACACATATACAGTACACACTAGATTTTTCATCCATACACAGGCTCCTATGCCCATAGCAGCCAAGCAGAGCAGCACAGTGACTGATTAACTCTACTGTAAGATTACAGACAAAAGCAAGAGAAATGTAGAAGAGAGAGAGAAAGAGAGAGAATAAAACACTGGGAATAAAAGAAAAGACTTTATGACTGTAGTCATGGAAACATGCACATGTATATCACCAAGACAGTAGGAAAATATGGGAAAATATGAATCAAGTAGACATTAACAAAAGAGACCTTCTCATTAAATCCTTATTATGCAATAGTACAGTAAATCGTGACCAAGTTATCTGATTGAATGTGAGGCCTTCCAAGAGTGATGATAAGCAGCATAACAGCACTGGGACTTTAACTATACAGTATGTATCACTCAGCATCACAGGTGTTCTACAATTGTTAATTACAGTACACTAACTGTTGGTCGCAGCATGGGTAAAATTAGGTCAGTACTGTCTACCACCGCATTACAGCCATGCTGATATTCAGTACAACAGCACTCCCTCTCGTGTGATCCTGCTTAATTAAATTGCACTTGACTAAAATCCATCTTTTATTTCATATAATATAATATGGTAGAATATGATATAATATGATATAATGTATATTGACAGTAATGTTGTTCCCTCACAGCTTCAGGGTATTCAGTTCTATCCTGAGCTCTTGTAGCTGTTTTGTCTCTATATTTAAAGGTGGGCTTCCTCTGGGTTTCCTCCCACCTCCCAGAAACAAGCCGGAAGATGAATTTGTGAAGATAAATTGCCATGAGGTGTAAATGCATACAGTATGTAAATGTGTATGAGGTTCCCTGTTATGGCCTGACATTAGTTTTCGGCATATTCCCACCTCGTTCCCTGTTTTCCCAGGATAGATTCCCGATCCAATTTGACCCTGACCAAGATAAAACCTCTGCTAATGAATATAAATGAATGAATTATAATGTGTATTGGAACCACAAGTATACTGACTTAAACGTCTGAGCGTTTTTCATTAACAACTTTAATAAACCCCAACTCTATTAAATATCTAAATAATTAATGTACTTTTTATTTAAACCTATTTTCTAAAGCTGCAGAGTTCATGTTAAGACATTATTTTGTAATGTGACATAATGAGTCTGAATTCTAAACGAGGTCTGTTCCCTGGGGTTATGTTACAGTAGTTACTGACCTTGTTTCTATGCCATATCACTATTGTATAGCAAAGTTATGTAAATAAATAGAGTGAATAAAAACTTACTATAAATCTATAAAACTTTTTTCTTAGTAATTTTAAACCCCAAAAAATATTTTAATTTAGTGTTAGATGAAAGAACTCTTGGGTATGGTAATTAAATACATTCATTCCTTTTCTATACCACTTATCCTGTACAGGGTTGTGGAAAGCCTGGAGCCTATCTCAGGCGGTAGGGTACACCCTGGACAAGGTGCCAATCCATCACAGGACACACAAGCACACTACGGGCAATTTGGGGATGGCAGTTAACCTAATCTGCATGTCTTTGGACTGTGGGAGGAAACCAGAGAACCTGGACGAAACCCACCAGTCACGGGGAGAACATGCAAACACCACACACACACAGACCAGAGGCAGGAACCGAACTCTCGACCCTGGTGCCGTGAGGCCAAAGAGCTAACCACTCCACTACCTTGCCCCTAATGCATGCATTAATGATCAGTTGCCATTAATACTTTTTGTCTTTTTAGCAAAAAAGCTTAATGTAGCAAAATGCCAGCATACTCTTCAAACCAACAGCTTATGTAAAAGAGTGACTCGAGAATGGAAAGCTTGCTATTGTAATGACTCACACGTATCCGCACTGATAAGTGTGCATTCAAAGTGGATTACGATTCAATTTCCACACGTTTATAATGCTACTAGACGAGCCGCATTGAAAGTAGCTCCTACGAGCGAGCCGGAGAGAGCCTCAGTCACTTTTCCTCTTTCTGAGCAGCTCTTATCTGAGATGTGCTCCAGTATCAGATATGTTCGTGATAACGTATCTCAACTCACCTGGAGAAAGAGAGAGGGAGGAAAAAAAGAGGAAAACGAGACTCTGGGGAAATGTACACAGAAAGCGCCTGATTGTTAGCGTGTCCTTGAGCGCCATTGGGACAGAATGGAGGTAAAACCTGTTGTTTACCACGAAAAGGAACCCGAGAGCCAGAGACGTTTTGCCTCCTCTCCTCCAAACAAACACATTTACACTCCTGACAAAAATCAGAGCATGGGCAACCTTATCATGTCTGTGTGCTGCAGGAGCCGATGTGTGGACCTTTGAGATAACTCGCAGCCACACCAACTGGCAGACATCACACTCCTGCGGCTTTACCTATATATTATCTTTGTGCAATCCCGCTCGTGGGAGAGCATTCCAGGACAAAAAGCAAGACAATCCTAGCTAAAATGTGTTGCTATGTTACTTTGATTAGCTTTATCTTTCTTATCTGAATGCCGAATAGAAGGTGTGTGAAGAATAACGTCTAAGGCTGTTGTGTTAGGTGTTTTCCTCTCTGCAAACCAATATAAATTCCTTCTAACCTCCTGCATTTATAAAATGACAAAAAACATTTCGATCCTGATGGAAGTGGCCACTTCCAAGATGACCCTGTACCCATCTCCAGGGCGGACGAGCTTAATGAACGATTAATTATTAATGATTGAATCAGTCACACTCCTAACGTGCATTAAAGCTTTACTGGTGGCTTGTGTAACCTGAGAATCTCTCTCGAACCCATTATTTCCCCCTTTTTTCCCTTTGACTATTTCTGACCAGATGCCCTTCCTGATGTAACCTTACCAGTTTATTCGGGCTTGGGACCAGCACTGCATCCAACGTCTGGGGTTTGGGCACTGGATGGAAATTGAACCCTAACCTTCCTCATAGTAGGCAAGAGACCTACCACTGAGCGACCAATACCTTAAATGATGCTTAGAACACCTTGAAATGTTCTTGCACCATCTTCTTTTCATGCAATGCAAATAAATGCTACCCTAAGTTATTCTGAGCCAAGGTGGAGGTAATCAGATAACACTGCAGTAGTTCCCATTAACATTCAGTGAGTAGAACGTCTGACCCTTGAAAATCGATGGATAACGTGTGGCCCTGGAACTGGAACTGTACACACAACCATTCACCAACACTGCTTGCACATTACAGGAACTTGGCTGGGAGTTATTGCCACGTCCCCCATACAGTCCTGACCTCACTCCAAGACATTTCCACATGCTTGAAAACACCATTAAAGGAGTTCCTGGGAGGTCGGCGTTTCAGAATTGAATCATGGCTCCGTCATCCTGAGAGAACTTTCTTTATTTGATGGTATCCAAGAACAAGTGAAACACTGGGATAAGTGCATTAGTGTAGCAGGGGCTAATATAGGGAAATAAAGGGAGTTTTTATTCTCAGAACGATGTTCTGTTATTCTGCTCAATAAAAAGTACCGCGTTATCTCAAACACCCCTCGTATATAGAATTGTAATTGTGTAAGTGATCAAATGACTGAAATATGATGAATGACTGCTTGTTTAGTGGCAAAAAAAAAAGAAAAAAGAAAAAAAACTAGTATAAGCTAACACCCCAGGGTTTTTCAAATGTATTAAACCAAGCTATCTTTGTCTCTCACAACACAATTCCCAAAACAGTGTTACATAAAAACTACTGGTCTCTAAAGCACAGAAGAATCTTTAAAACCTAATTTGAGAGTTTTTTGCTTCAAAGATCTCAGGTCCTGAAGTTTAGCAGGTAGGTGCAGAAATCTAATTCAGCAATTAAAAGTGCTTTATGGCCGCACAACACCAGTTCCGCTCACTCAGCAGGCTTTTTCCTTTTTTTTCCCCTTTAACCAGCTCACTGAGTCAGCGTCAGGCCTGCTGCTGTAGAAGTTGTCAGGGTTTGCCTCCAGATCCTCTCAAAGATCAAAGATAACAATATTGGGCATCTTGAATTATTAAGTTTGATTGAAACCAGTCTGTCATAGGAAGAACTAAAAGGAGTTACTGTACCATGCAGCAGCAAAAAAGAGACGTATATTTTTGTGAAGCGAAAGTTACAACCAAAAAGTTGTTGATAGTGGTGCATTTAAGAGTGCTTGATTCTTTATAGAGTATTATTTATATACTTCAAGTTAGTTTTTAAGTTAGTCCCTCTTAACACCTACAGTACATTACAGCAGCTACACATTATTAATGATATACAGTCATAATAAATGATGAATTATTATTGTGTATACATTTTCAGCATACTTTTTACATATATATTTTTCATTATTTTATCTTATTTAGTTTATATTACCTGCCCGTTATCAAAGTCCCTGTAAATAAATGCATTAATATAAACATGGTATTTGCCCTGTATTATAGATGGATCTATTGTCACAGCTGTTATATGTTATATAAAACACTTTGTTCAAGGACAGTGCTCACCGGTCTGAACTTTTTCTTGTAAATGAACATTTATTCTAATAAGCTTCCACTTATATAAGGATGGCTTTATTTATTTTTTATGTCAAGTTAACATAATGCCACAGTGAAGTGAAATATTTTTGATAACAGAGCATTGTGTTATGACAATATCGAGGCAAATAATAAGCAAAAATAAGCCACATTATGCTCAGAACCTGGCATGTACAGGTTCAGCATTGTGTGAATATATATTTATTGCTAAAGGTATTCGCTCACATTCCTTCACATGCATATGAACTTGAGTAACATCCGATCCTTAATATAGGGTTTAACATGATGTATAACAGTAAATGATCTATGACAGCTTTAACTTTTTTATGAAGGCTTTTCCACAAGGTTAAGGAGTGTGTTTATGGACATTTTTGACCATTCTTCCACAAGCACATTTGTGAGGTCAGACATGTTACAACTGGTGTGGGATTGTTTTTTTTCAGGAGTTGGACTCGACTCCTTACTTCCAGTGAAGGGATCTCTCAATGTTTCAGTGTACCAAGACATTTTGGACAATTTCAGTCTCCCAACTTCATGGGAACGGTTTGGGGACGGCTCCTTCCTGTTCCAACATGACTGCACTCCAGTGCACAAAGCAAAGTCCATAAAGAATCCTGACCTCAACCTTATAGAAGACGTTTGAAATGATTTAGGATGGAGACTGCGAGCCAGGTCTTCTCGTCCAATATCAGTGTCTGAACTCACAAATGCGCTTCTGGAAGTTCGGTCAAACATTCCCATAAACACACTCCTAAACCTTGTGGAAAGCCTTCTCAGAAGAGTTGAAGCTGGTATAGCCGCAAAGGGGGGCGGGGCCAACATTATATTAAATCCTATGGATTAAGAATTGGATGTTACTCAAGGTCACATGCATGTGAAGTCAGGCGAGCAAATACTTTTGGCGATCTAGTGTGTGTGTGTCATTTCCCTAATTTGTTTTTGATTCTGTAAAGCTGCTTTGCGATGATGACCATTGTTGTTAAAGGCGCTACATAAATAAAATTTAATTGGATATAAATGCAAATATTAATCTTTTTATTCATTTTTCCCGTTCTCTGTGAATCATCAGGTCATTCGGAAATTATGCAAATGATCCAAATCTGCTTTCCACCCATTGCTCCAGGCTTGGGACCGGCACTAAGAATAAAATGCTCAGTATTAAACAGCATATGGGCAGACAGTTGAGGGCCTTGTCTAAGGGGCCCAACAGTGGAACCCGGCAGTGACGGGGCTCAAACCTCCAAAACCTCAACTACCCAGAGCACCAAAATATATTAAATATTAAATCAAAACAGTTATAAAACATTTTGAGTATTTAATAGTTATATTATATATACAATCACAATATACTTTAGTTTTTCCCAATTTTTTTCTCCCAGCTGAAAGCATCTTTTCGAACTGCTGCCTGTGGAACATCAGAGGGTGAAGTAACAAACATTTAAAATAAATGATCAAAAACAAAGCACACAGAGTGTTACAGTTACGAGTGCTGAGAATATGTTAGTAAGAAATGTAGTTCAGATTGACTTTTAAGTGAGCCTCATTAGTTTATGATTACGTGTGATTACATCAAATTACGAAGGAGAATTATGTTTATCCATTGAATGCAATATTAATTGTACCCTGGAGAGAGAGAGAGAGAAGGAGCACGAGGAAGAACACATCGACAATTAACCTTCCTGTCCTTAAATTGCATGGAAAAAAAAATTATTTGATCTTACATAAGGAGTGAAAAATTACATATATTTTTTTCTACTAGTTATACATTAAGTCACTCTCATTTAAAGTTTTCTGGTAACCTTTGTGAGTTCCTATTAAAAATAAATTTGATTTCCCAGAGGTTTTGTTTCATTATTATTTGTTTTCATTATTATTATTATGATGATGATTATTATTATTATTGTTATTGTTATTATTAATAATAATAAATCTGTTGATGTGCTTTTTTGCATTTAATGAATGGTCAGACTGAGAATTAAATAGATAAAGAAGGTTTTTTTTTCAACCTGTTAAATACTTGGATTCTACATCATCATTAAGCAACTGCATTTTTATGATGGTGCTTTCACATGTTATTTATTCAATTATTATTTATTTATTCATTTATTTCTTTTAACTACCAGTGTATGTTTCTCATGAAATTCCATGTTATTTTTTATAAAGCACACAAACATCTCCCGGCCCATCAGGTCACAAGTTGGAGGGAAAGTGAGAAAAACAAACATTAAGGAGAGAGTGGTGGTGAAAAAAGAAATGGTCTTGTTAGTGAGTGACTGTAAGGAGAGTCATAAAATATTTCATTGCCAATATTCCAATGGTGCAATATAACCCAAAATAATAATGGCTATTTTTGGGACATGATATGATGCCCCACTTGTGTGGCTACATAGAGTGGAGTCACACAAGCAGCTCAAATTCTCTGCATTTCCTGTCTCTAAAGACAAACAACCTCCTCATTACCAGAATTATCTGTTATTAAAAATTACCAATTCCAAAATTGTGTTGAATGCATTCATACCTATAATGTTATTCCTATTTAAGATCATGCTAAAGTAGTAAGGCAGCATTAAACAATATGTACTGTAGTGCATGGTCTTTTGTTGGGGATTAACACAATCACACCATTACACACAACACAACACTACTGCACATGACTAAGACAGTATGTACAGTAAGTGTGTTTTTCCTTATATTAAATTCTTATGTAAACTTGATCAATGTTAATCGTACAGGCCGGGAGCATGACAAATGTGCAGTTCTTTTATTTGCTCACAATTCATTTAAATGCATGGTGCAAAATTAATTAAAATAAATAAAAAAAATGCACCATGTAAACTGATTGTCTACTGAATTAATTTGACAAATTACGGTGTCCTCATCATTTTTAAGTACTATGTAATATGTTCTGTGTTAATTATTTGTAACTTAATTTACTAAGCTTAAAATAAATGTTTGCATGGAATACATTTTTGTCTACATTATTTTATGTATACATGTTCACTCCCTGTGGAAAATTATTCATTTTCTTCACTATACTAGAAGCTTATTAGAAGTTTTCATGTATAACAAAAACCCTTTTTTCTTGTTCCAATTTGCTGCCAGTCATGAAAACACAAAGCATGAATTCTCTATATTACATATTAAAACTCAACTAACATATTATTGACAACAAACTGCATATTTATACTGCAAAAAACACAACTACAGGCTGATCCACATATTGTAACAGGTGAGAGATGGATTTATAGCATTTTGCTAAATCATACCAAATTTACACTGATTCTATCTATCTATCTATCTATCTATCTATCTATCTATCTATCTATCTATCTATCTATCTTTGAATAATATCCTATACCCTATCTATACTCTTTAACAAGGGTCATTGTCGCAAAGCAGACAATTTACTACATTGTCGCAAATACTGTATATTGACCACCTTGCAATTGAACTACCCCTAAAATAAAATCGTAATACCGAAAAAGAAAGAACAAGCTGACAAAAACAAGGTCAGAAAGTAAACTATGGTTCAAAAGTTAACACTATAACTCAATAGACTTCTATAAAATCAAGGTCCTGGATTTCTAGAAGGCATTTAGTGCTGGTCAGCATACAGTACCTGTAGATGTCTCTGGCCATGCCAAAGTCTCCGATTTTGGCCACTCTTCCTGGACCTTTACAGGTGAGTAAGCAGTTTCTCGCTGCAATGTCCCTGTGAAGGACAAACAAAACTTTAGTGCTAGAGAAAAATCTTATAATAGAACCAGATACGGAAAAAAAAAAGAAACATTGCAATGTACAGTAATAAAGGTTTGTTATAGATATACTTCTCTTCATGTACGTTTGATTCTTTCTCGCTACATTCCAAACAAAAATAATTTTTTTTTTGCTCTATGCTCAATAATCCTGTATTTGTAGTTAGATAGCAATTTAGGAATTATTGAATAAACCTCTTGTTAGCTAGCCTTAGCTAAGTCCTAAGCTTTCACATGTTGGATAGCTATTGGCATTCAGGTAATCAGCTAATCACTAAAGCTGACTTAAAAATGTAACATTTTTAAGTTAGCTCACATTTGTGAAATGTTTTGTTTGTTTGAATTCTTCAATAATTCTTTCAAATGTTAGCTAACTATTTGCATTTAACTAGTCTGCATCACTAAAGACTTGTCTGTATCACATGCTAGCTAACATGGATATTTTTTTTTACCCCAACTGTGAGATTCTGTCATTTTGATAAGGATCGTACCAATAATGCATGGCTTTGAAAAGCTGTGAAAATTTTAATTTGATAGCGTGGCAGTGGAGTAATACTGTTTCAGTAAAAAAAAACAAATATTGCCAATATACAGTACACAGTATATACAGTAACACTATACTGTACATGCAATTATAATGTAAATTAAAGGGGTGTCCCATTATTGACATACAGTACTCTTTCATTAGGTATATTATTGGTCCATATCAAGGACTAATAAACATGTTTTGCATCTTGAATATCACATATGGTCTTCTTGAAAAAAGTTGTACAGCAGATTTTCAGAGTGGTTTTCACACTCTATCATACGTTTTCCTGGATATATATACAGCAGAATTGCACTAATAATCCACAGTTGTTATTGACGAGCAAACGGACACTTTTAATTATGTAAGTAATAATGTGCAAGCAACATAGTGGGCAATTAAAAGAAAATAATTAATGACAAAAGAAACTGTTAAGATTTTGTATTCAGCCATAGCATTATAACCATACAGCATTAACCATAAAACCACATAGGCTTTGGGATCCCCTTGTGCCACTGGTTCAGCTCTGTACGCATGAGGAAAGACTCCACAAGACCTTCAAGGATGTGCTGTGGTGTGTCGCACCAGGACGTCGGCAGTGGTTCCTTCGGCTGCTGTGAGCTGCAGGGTGGCGCATCTGTGGGTCAGACTTGTTTGTTCGGCGCCTCCCATGAGTGATACAGTACACTGGCTGTTATTGGATGGACTATTATTACTCCACTGCCAGTATTAATCCACTGGATGGGCCTTTGGTCCCCATGAGTCTTAGGTGTCCATAATTCTACCACCAGTTTAATGTTGTTCTGTTCACCTGCCATTGGTCATATTGTTATAGCTGATCAATGTGTAAATAGCATTTAAAATAGGTGTGTAACATTAAATAAAAACCATCTCCTTCTCCAGGATTAGTCATTATTACGGATATGATCGCTGCTTAAAATTAGTTCATTAATATAAGCCAGTGATGTACCATTCAGGCAACACTACTATCCAAGCTGCTGATTGATTAACACCTTCTGATCCTGCAATGTTGCATTTTTTTCCTACTTTTTGTTGTTTGTTTCAATTAAAGCAAAGGAATAAAAATCAACTTATTCTATTATTTTCAGTACAGTCAGTTCTGTAGAAAAAAAAATAATGTATTGCCGATATAGACAGTACTGTATATACACAGTGATACTATCCTGTACATGCAATGATAATGTAAATTAAAGGGGCGTCTCATTATTGACATACCCTTTTATTAGGTATATTATTGGTCCATATCAAGGTCAGAACTAATGAACATGTTTTGCGTCTGAAATATATCACATGCAGGCTTCTTGAAAAGCAAACAACAAAGTTGCGCAACAGATAGAGTACCAGATTCGTAAATCTCTTTGAACTCAACAAACGTGAATGTAGGCACTGGAAGGGTAGAGGAGTGGTTGAAGTAAGTCTGTAAATAAAGCTGTTTCTGTCTCCCTTTTTCTCCAGAGTAACCAGATTAATGATTTGACTGTACATGTAGTGTAAATGAGCTCTAATTGGACTCGTTTGTCACGGTCCCCTGAGCAAGGGTGTGGGGACGAAGCAGAACGTCTGTATCAGCTAAAAAGGACCGTCTCGTGCTGAGAGAGAAAATGTGACTGAGAGGAACACATTTGCTGAGTCTATGGAACAGCAAAGATGCCATCTGCTAGACATGGACTGACAGCATATGTGGGTGTGTGTGTGTGTGTGTATATGTGTGTGCATGTGTGTATCTTATACCTGTGAATGAACTGATTCTCTTCTAGATACTGGCAGCCACGTGCTATATCTCTTGCTATATTTAAAAGGTCCACCATAGTCAGACTGGAAGGATGCTCCTATGTGGGGAAAAAAAAGTAAGTTTGGAAGTAAAAAAAAAGCAAAACAGTAAAACTGAACAGATGGTCTAACAGTACGTCTTGCATATGGACATATGGTATAATTAAGGATATGACTGGCCAACCAAGTAGGTGCTACAAGTGTGTGCCTGTGAGAGTAGTGCCTCACCAGTCTGGGTCTCGTTTCCCTAAGAAATGTTTTGAGGTCTCCTCCAGCCATCAGCTCTAGCAGAATGAAGCGAGGAAGTGCCTGTAAGCTCACTCCTATACACCGGACGATGTTCTGATGACTGAACTTACTGTCAAACAAAACAGTGGACAAGAACACATACCATAGTATATAAAAACAGAACACTGGTTTTCATTGAACATGTGCGTTTCTTTAAGCGTTTGTTTACCTGATTATGAGTGCTTCCATCAGAAAGTCTAGTTCATCCTGTTCAGAGCACACCTCGGGAAGCGTCTGATTAGAAACACAAATGCCAACAGAAATCACCTTTGAACACTCCCACCCACTGTCTTTCACTCAGTGTCTTTCACTTTTACATAAAGACATGCTGTTAAAAACATCTTAAAAAGAAAGGGTAAAGTTTCTGCGTATCATTCAAGCATACCTTGACAGCTACTTGCATGGGACTCGGTTCTCCTGGTATTCCCACAGCAAGACCCTCATAGACCTCTCCAAATGCACCATGCCCCAAACCCCTACACACATTACAGCATCTCTTTATAGCTTAACTTTACAGGAGCACTTGAATAGCTGGTATTTAAATCAAATGTTCAATAAACCTAAACTAAGTGTCTAGAACAAACAACCCTTGAGCTTGCATTTGTTAAACTTTAATGCTAGTGACTGTATTCAAAGACTACCAAAGGACTCTTGGGAAAGGATTTTAATTCTCAATTGTCGTTGCGTTTCCTTGCACTTCCTAGTATCCATCTTGAATTAAACGAATGACCTGATTCTGCTCTAGCTCCAACAAGCCACAGGCTATATCTCTAACCATGTTGAGAAGAACCACCTAAACCCCTTTGCAATGTGGTTAATTTAAAGCAAACATGGTGTTAGGGTGCGCACAAGTCCAGCGTTAGATAACCTTGTGAGTGAAATGTTGCGGCGCGGCACTTCCTTCAGGTCGTTAACAGAGGCCGTCTTTCCGGCGAAGCAGTAGTTGGGGTTGTAGTCAGTCATGATGGTGGAGGCTCTCAGCTTGCTCAGCTTGCAGTCTGGACTCTGAAGCTCCAGCTGAATGGACTGCAGCTCGGTGTGCTTGCGCCTGTACACTGTGCACAAGGACATGACCAAGATAGCAAATTAGCACTGGCTAGTTGTTGGAAAATCATTCAAATGTGGCTGGCTGACTAAGTTTGATAGTTGGAACAAAAGTAAACTAACCCAATGATAATTTCTAGGTAAATAGCGTTCTTGGACACTCCAGAAATAAAAAGAGGCCCAAAAGAAAGGAAACTGCTAAATGGGGTTATTTAATTTGAAGTTATCACTCATACCACTATCTGGATAATCAACAACCCCACAACTTCAATCTTAATCTGGTTATGAGTTTACAGCTCCTTGGTTTGCGGTTTATTAACTTGGTGTCAGGATTTTATGCTCCCCACACGTTATCAAGATTCTACCGTTCAAAGGTTTGGGGTCACTTTCTAACTCCATGATGGTTCCTGATGTTTATTTCTTTCTACATTGTAAAGGAATGCTGAAGGCGTCCAAAAAATGCATTAATCTCCTTTGAACAGTTGATATT
>JAQMYK010000005.1:2420665-2433922 GCA_030014345.1 Clarias buthupogon
TAGCACATATAATGTATGTTAATATAGAGAACACATTCCCTTTATGTCAGTAAAGGAGAGAACAGAGAATACATGGTTGGTTCTTAACTTTAATAAAAATATTTCTTAATTACGGTGACAGGCCACATGAGCTCCAGCAATTGTGCCATTTTCCAGTTTCCTCAGAAGACAGATCACCCCTTCACCCCGAATATAGTCCATCTTATAGTAGTGGGACTGTGTAGAAAATCTCATTGTAAAGCAAAAAAAAAAAAAAAGGAAAAGAAAGGGGGAAAAAAAACACTCACATGAAAGCAACTCCCATACCACTTCAGCCTGGCCTAGCATCATTCATCATATTCATCATCTGGCTGTGCTCCCTGCTGCTCACAGCTTTTCATGCTGCAACACTGCCACCAAAGCTATTATCAGTCCTCCCATTTGAGACATCACTGATGGCGCATGTGATTGGTTAAAAGCATGGCCCAGACTTTCGCTGGCCTAATTCTTAATTCTAACACACCAGCAACGTTTTTCGTCAGAGAAGTAAACATACTGTAGATATGAGCTCAGATAGCCGAGTTGTCCTCAGAATGTCCTGTCTCAATTAGTGGCGGTTATTATGTTTTATGATATCTTGAATCTGATTTTTTTTCTTTGTTTATTATTCATCTAGGATGATTTGCAGCATGCTATTAGAGCTGGATTTTCCTTTATCTCTTATAGAATGGATTTTCCTTTAGCTCTCATAGAACGCTGCAAATCATCCTAGATGAATAATAAACAAAAACAAAAAAAGGAAAAGACATCCTGGTGATGTGTGTCAGTGGTGGCTTGAAGAACTCGTATGTCTGTGGCCTGTACGAGAGACCGGAGTACATGATATCGGCCAAAACGTGGTACCGGTGCTAAAAAAAAAAAATGTCTCACCTACGTAGGTGAAAAAGTGAAGTTTCAGATATAATCATATAAGAGCATTTTTCATAATACTTAATGATTCTTATCTGCAGATACATGCTTCATTTTTTGTAAATATGCATACACATTTATATTTTATCAGATGAAAAGAAGCGCATTTGCTAAATACAATTTCATGCCCTTTAGCGCTTTTGAATTAAAATCTATTAATGATCTTAATTGTCATTCAGATGAAACTTGGCCGATTTAGATTTCACATGAAAAGACATAAACCTGACAATGTGTATTATTTTAAAATGCTAAATTGTTAAGATATTGCAACATGAATTTGACATGGTTACGGACACTACAGATATTTTGCTTTTTACACTTTTACCAAAAAATATACACACTAAGCAACAATTTTTAAAGGTCATATGCTTCTAGAAGCTTACACCAATTTTAGTATCAATACTCACAAAGAAATATGAATAATTTAAATTTTACATCGTTTTTATTTGAAGCGAAATAGTATACACTGGAAAATGGCAATTTTGGGGGGCATATAAAATCATCTCTCCAAAACGGCTGAAGTTAGCAACTTAAATTTTTTTAGGAAAGCGAGACATGTTCATTTTCATGTTGCATAAACTTCAGAAACTTCACATTTTCTGTATTATAAAAAAATGTAATCAGCACCAACACTGTGTTTTGTCCGCATACAGTTATGATGTAAGTACTACTGCTCATTTTTTAATACACGTGGTTCAGGTGTATGACCACGTGTGACTTGGTGCATGAGCATGTGTCACGCAGCGACTGTAGTCCTGCCCCGCCCCCTCCAGAAACCCGACAATATGGTCCAGCTTTATATTCTAGTGCTGCTTATTTTCACTGCCAGTGCTTTGGAGTTGTCGGTAAATTTCCCACCATGGGCAGGTTTCCAGGACAGATGGCTTTTCAGTTTCACTGTAACAATGATGTGCTTTTTCATCTTGACAGATGGAATGATTATTTATACAGTACCTGCTATATCATGAGGGATAATGGGAACCAACTTTTTTTTTTTTTTCCTGTGGACGTTCCAGAGCAATAAATGTAACTATAAATGGATTTTTAAATTTGGTCTTCATTAATATGAATAAATAAGAAATAAATGTATTAAAAAGAATCAGAACTCCGCTTCACATTGGGCTTTTTTCTCTTACAATATTCATACAATATTTGAACCAGTTGAATGTTGAACAGTTGAACTGGAGTATGTTTAAAATAAAACCTATTTATTTGCCTGGATTTTGTTTACAAGTATTTCTTCCAATCTTATTATTTTCCAATTACACCCATCAGCCATAACATTAAAACCTAAAACATTAGACCTCAGGGTTGTGGTAGTGAATCCTTTGGGTGCTATGGGTTTATGGGTTGTGAGGTAGGGTTGTCTGTGGATTAAACCAAATTGTTTGTTTGTTGCATCCCATGAGTGTGCAATCGGCTTGGGATGTGGGGAGTCTGGAGGCCGGGTTGGCATCCTTGGGCTTTTTGTCTGCCCTACAGACTTTGGTGCACTGGTTGTTTTGGTGCATTTCTGTTGTGTTTTTTTGTGGATTTGGGTTTGTGGTTTCTCTGTGAGATAGGACCGGACAGGTGGGCTTTTTTCTAAAATGGGCATAACTGAGCCTTGGGTGCCCATGATCCTGGCACCACATTATTGGTTTATAAGTGATAATCATTGTTAATGTTCTAATGTTATGTATGTGGTGTTAATTTTAAGGCTGATCAATGTTTAACAATTACCAGTTAAATGCTATCCCATGTTAACCCCTCCATGTCTGCTACTGATACACCACAGGGCAGCCGAACACACTCCGAGAACTTCCATCTTCTGCTTATAAGAGCTCACAGATGCCCATTATTACATGGCCAATTTTGCTCTTTCAGCCACAGACTGCTGTGCTGTCAGAATACGAGCTTGTGATCGCCTGTTGATTAACATTTCTTCTGTTAAATGATTAAAACTCTTTCATCTCCTTGCCACCATTGAACAGAGTACTACAGTATATTTTCTATTTCCTAGTTTTACTGTCATCCTGATGACTAAATGAACGGTCCATCCATCCATCCATCCATCCATCCATCCATCCATGAACCTCTGAAGTCCAACTAGGGGCACTTCATGTCTTTGGACTGTGGAAGGAAACCGGAGGCACAAATGTACCGGGAGAACACGAAGTACTGGGAGAACATACAAACTCCAAGGTGGGACTCGAACCCGGGCCGTGACCACGTGCTAACCACTACGCCACTGTGCCAACCAAATAAATTCAAATTTAACTTTAAACCCTTTATAATTTAAGAGGTTAACCCTAATTTGTAATATTTAGTCCAGACTAATAACAAGGCATCCCTTTTGTAGTTATTGAGATGGTCAATTTTAACAAGGGAATTAGAAAGAAACATGAGTTGGATTTTAATCATTACCGTTTTATCATCATCCCTTTGTAATACACAAAAGATACAAAACCCATTTAAAAAATCTTTTATAGTTCCTTCAGTGAAAAGTGTTCTTTATTTGATCTCTCTAATTTCCTATTAAGCACGTTATTAAGACTTGTTTGCAATTATGTCGGAAGGTTAAGGAATGCATTAAGACTTGCCCGTGACCTTGTAATGACTCAATAAATATTGAAAATGAGAATATTAAGGAACATGGTCAATTTTATACTCTATTATAGTTAAGAAAGAGCTGCTTTACCATCCATGAATGGATGTGAAATTATATTAAAGACAAAAAAAAATGTTTAGAAGATATTGATTAATACACAACATGGCTCTGACAAAGGTTTATGGATGTAAACACACATAAAAACTTGTCATTTATTCGTGGTCTTTGTGCTGAAACGTCTATTTGTGTCAAAGAATGCCATGTATTTTTTACGTTTAGAGCAGTCTTTATGTTATTGTTCTGTAAGAAGGATGTGGTACTAACTGGACGATGCCCCTGGCCTGTTCTCCTCCCCACTGAAATATCTGAACAAGACTCGTATCCTGTTTTTCATCTTATTCTGTTTTGTTCTTTGGAATACAGTTGTGTGGCAAAGTGGCTTTATTGTATGTTTTATTAGACAAACGATTGCTTGGCTCAAAAAATGAATCATTCAGTCATGCATACTGTAGCACAGGACGGAATATACAAGCAATTTTACTGTTGTTCATATTAAAATGGCTCTATCAGAAGGGCCTCTTGAAGAAGTTCCACCCTCTCTATCCAGACAGTCTAGCTCCGCCCCTGAGTTTACCCCAATTAATTATTTCATTCATTTTAGATTTGTGATGGTCAACACAAACATTTCCAATATGTTATGAGAAAGTTTTCAAAGAATCACATTAAAAAGGATAAAGTTTTTTATCTGAGTACTTAATGACAAAAAGTTCACCCTGTAGGTGCGTAAATTAAGTTGCTTTAAAAACCCGTGCATGCACGACGAATGCCTCGCATAATGCAACGCTCCCATACCAGCACACTAGATGCAATATGCATGCAAATAGTGATGAGAGCAAGAAAATTTCAAAGAGAAGTTGTGCGCAGTTGCTCCATAGGTATGATGTGACTTTACCACTGCAAAGTGACATATGTGTGTCAAGACAGTTGGCAGGAGATAAGTACTATTTAGATCCTCCAGTGTTGTTAACTTTATGAACTTTATGTCTGATTGAATTTTCCAGTGTGCCCCCTAGTGGAATGTTTGAGTAACATGCATAGTATATACAGTAGGCACGTTGTAACCACATACTGTGCACTCACTGCCTTGCCGGTGGAAATCGCTAACGCATGGTTTAACAGTAAGTATACTGTATTTCCAACCTTATCATTATCACTGCATTCCTACCAGGGTGGACATTCTGGATCACAGAGTTCGTTAAAATCTTCAAGTGAATTGTACAGTTGAATGCTTGAGCTCGACAAAAATAGTTTTGAAATGTTTAACTTACAAAAAATAAAAATAATGTTGAACAAAATGCACTCAATAACAGGAATATTCCTTATAAACATATGGTTTGCGTACAAAATGACACTTTGAAAAAAAAACTGTTATGCCAGAAATATGCAAAAAAAGTCCTACTGTATATTCCTAGGAATATAGTATTTTATTGTATTTATTGTTTTTTACTGCCTCTAATGTAACAATAAATTACCTTTTAACAGAAACCCAAGGAAATCTGCAGCATCAATGGCATGATCTACACACTGGTAATTTGCATAATGAATCCCTAGCTAAAAAAAATAAAAAATAATCAATTTGTGTACCTGTGTAACCCGTCCCTGAGTGCCTGCAACTTTCCTTGCAAACATAACGACCCAACTTTTGGACTTGGTAACTTTTGGTCACAGACATGCGGCTCACAGAGGTCCAACAACACAACATCCTGTTCTTAATTGGATCTTAATTCCAGTAACTCAAGCTTTAAAATTTTTTTTTTATAAAATAATAATAATAATGAAAAAATGCCAGAAATGGCCACTGCAGAAAAATGAAGATCATTAATTCATGCTGTTAGGTAGCTCGAGACAGAATTCTGCTCCTGGTCATTCATTAATGAGCTGTCTCTCTATTGTTGTGCATTGCTGTTAAATGACAAAAACAGCCAAAAAGTCATGCGGAGACAAAAACAAAAGGTGGATTTTGGCCTTTTCTGGTTTCCTTTTTTGTTAGCTTTGCTATCATTTGTGCCTGGCACTTGTGCATTCCATCCTCCATTTATTATTGATATAGCTCCCTGTCCAAAACATAATATGGGAGCAGAAGTAATAAAAAACGGTATAAAAGTAAGCCTGCTGCTATGTGAAAAGGTGAGGGGAAAAAATAAAAGCAAACACCCACACGGCAAATCAGAAGCCATCTGTTTGTGCTGGAGAACAATGCAGACAAGAGAGAGACGGATTTCAGAGGACGCACACATGCGAGCTGTCACATGCACACTGAACTAATAGGCATGCGGCACAACGCTAAATGATGGCATGCTTGTAACGTGCGGTATGACTTTGCCTGTTTCGGTAATAACACACACACACACACACACACACACACACACACGTGTTAGTTTTGCAAATGATGCTTTAACACTCCGTCCCCGCTGATTGACGAGCGGCAAAATATGGCACATCGGACGAATTCATCTGTGGCATAATACATACATAGTTGGAATTAAAAAGAGCCATCTGTGGGCGACGATGGCGATGGATGGCATCCCAGTGCCGCCATATCAAATCTAAACAAGCTGGTTAATATCATCAAATCCAAATTGAAGGGAAATATTTGACAGTGAGTGTCATCCGTTTCAGTCAATGCTGCCCATGGATGATGAGGAATTATGATTGCAAGGGTGATAATATGCTGCATTCATCAAACTAAAGTGGCATGTTGATGATGTTTCCGTATTATAGCTTGCGGTGTTGAATTCTTCAATTTAAAACAGTTAAAACGGCCCCGAAAGCACTTCAGATGGATCGCAGAAGTTTAAAATAAATAAATAAATAAAAATAAAAATGTATCGGGATGTAAACCTGCATGCATATTATATTATGTTACACAATCTCATTGTCATGTATATGTACATCTGATTATATCCATAATGCATAAGAACATGAACAGACAATAAGAGCCCGTGTTCATAATCTTATAACAACCTCCCATTCCTCTTCCGTATTATTTGTTCAGCTCTGATCCTAATGATATTCAGCGTGTTTTGAGATTCAGATCAGGAAGGAAATTTGGCTTATGGGTCATACACCGCAGAGCTCACTCGAGTTGCACATCTAAATGGGCTTAGTCTTCTAATGCAACACTTTTGTGTTAATGAGCGGCACTTCTGTTTTAGTCTCTCAGCTGCACCGTATTCAGACAGAGGGTCCTCTAAATGATTCCAAAAAACAAAAAAAACAAAATCCTGTTCAGCTTAATTATTATTCAGGTCACAGCTGCAAATGAGAACTCAGTAGTCAGAACTCAGTGTCAGTGTTCTTGCCAAGTCAGTCTAATAGTTTTATCGTGCTTGTAGTATTTGTATTATTAAACTGTAGGATGCATAATGCATAAAAAAAAGAAATAAAAAAAAAAAGAAAATGAGGGGTATACAGTCTCAGCAACAGGCACATTTCTGATGTCAGGGTTTTCCCATTAGGCTTGAGCACTGCTGTGGCTCTTGGCAGCTTGCAGCGCGATGCTATTCACTTCCATATTGTCTGTCTCATGTTTATTGTTATTGACCCGTGCATGTGTTTTGATTTATCATCTGTCAACCTTTTTTTTTTTAATCCAACATGGCACAGTTATAATACAAGTAAATCTGTGTATTTTAAAAATTGTGATTAATCACATACTATCACTGTGATTAACTAGAATAAACATTTTCATTAATTGACAGCATTAGTTTAAATTTAATAAAATGTACTGAGATTGTATTAGATTACAGTAGCTGCCATAATAAAAGAGTCTCTCTCTCTCTCTCTCTCTCTCTTTCTCAGCTTCCCGTCTGTAGATGTGCTTTTTTGTCTCTGTCTGCGACCGTCACCACTTCTGAGTTCAAACACTTGCATTAAAGTCAAAAAGTGCAATATTACTGCTTCAAATAATACACGCCACTCCGGTTATGTAACACAATGTCATCCACAAAATGTAGTGAAGTAGAAAGTACAGATAGTTCCGTTCCAGGAGCACGTTAGTACAGTGAATCCGATTTGTTCTCAAGTCAGACAAAGTGAGTCTTATACACCTTTGACACAATAATAAAAACCAAAAACCGTAATCATGCCTAAGGAAACGAATCTCACAGTGAAATGTTGTCTCTGTGCCTTTAAATTGTGAGGGGAATCCAGGACTTCATTTTTTTTTCAGTTTTATCTGTATTTTGAGCTGTTTTCCACTGTATTGGACTGTGAACTCTGTTTTGTTGAGGATTTTCCAAAATTAGGATTATTTACCATCAGGACAGCCTTACAGGACAGACATTTTCTATTATTGCGCTCGCGGACTGATTCGATGAACCTGGTTAGGCCGACTCATTTCTACTACACACACAAACACACACATATACAATGTCTTGGACTGAACATATTGTATATAATAGTAAAAATTGGTATTCGGTGTACAACAGTATCTATTTTTGTACGATACAATACTACATATATTATGTAGCTACTGTATAGCTACTGTACTGTACGTCCGTGATTGAACCAGAAGTAGAACTGTGATCTGTTCGTATCTGCGGAAATTTGTTACTCAAATGTTTGTAAGTCGAAGACTTACTCCACTCTGGTTATGTAACACAATGTCATCCACAAAATGTAGTGAAGTAGAAAGTACAGATAGTTCCGTTAGATATTTGTGGTAAAATGTAATGGAGATAAAGTAAAAATAATTGCCTAGTAATAAAACTACTTAAGTAAAGTAACCTCTGCGTTACCTCTGCATGTCACTCTCTCCTAATACATAACATAATTCCACTCCCCCCACATAAATATATACTTCCTTAAATATAGGAAGTATATTCAAGTACAGGTTCTTTTTTGTCTCTTGCATTTCTTCTCATAACCTGTCATGTTTCTCGCATCTGTGCATCGTTCCTCTCTACATTCACTTATCCTGTTCATGATTCATCCCGACATTGTCTTGTTATGCCTATTAAAGGCGAGTCTGCACCTGCATCCTCTGTATTCTTTAATCCTAAGAGAGGATCAATTTACAGCTGTGAATTCAGGTGGCAGGTGAGTGGCAGGTCAATATTATCACTTCTGCCCTAAGAAGCAAATCAGTTTATGAGACACTCTTACATAAGCTTCGTCTTCTTCTTCTTCTTTATTAATTCAATGCAGCTTTAGCATAGCTTAAATTTGTTGACAGTAATGGCGTGTTACTGACATTACATTTCTAAATGTGCAGCGTTTTCTGCAATGTCATTAGACACCTCCGTGTGTGCCAGACAGAACAACATTATTGGTTTATGATTAGAGCATGTCTATAATTATAGAAAATTGTTCAGTGACTTGCATCCATGGAAAATTAGGTGTCGGGTTTGCTCACCACTTACAGTCCACCTGCAATCTAGATTTGATTTAACTGACAAATGCTAGGTTTATATTAGCGGTCCTGGGAAATGAATGGGGGCGAAATGTTATAAACGTACTGTTACATGTTAACGATCTGCTTAAGCATACAGTACTAGGGCTTTCAAACAATATTTTGGTGTAAACGTTTTACATATTTAGTGCCACATAATTAATATTCCTATTAATTATTTATAACATTATTTACCTACTGTAGTATTTAAGTAAGTTTGCAAGCAAGAAAGTAAACTCTAAGGGTGTAATGGTATGAGTACTCGTCTGATAAAGGTACATTTTTAGTTCTAATGGGAGTAAATACAGTGTAGCTACTAGTGTAACTAGGCGATTAATTCAAAATAATGAAACATGCCATGACAAGACATCGATGATGGCTTGAACTGTAGCAAAAGATTTAAATATCATTTCAGCGATAAGGAACTTGCACAGATTTTTATAGTCAGATAAACAAATTTAATTAAAATATAATTAAGCATTTCATCCCAAACTGTAATTCTCCATTACAGAATTAAATATCCCATTTATCCTGCGCATTTCACCGAAAAAGCGGAAAACTAGATATTTGGTTTTGTTAGCATCATACTAGGCGGCTAACTTGGATGAGAGATGTATATTTTCTTTCTGAGTGATGTATTTTTCTTGTAGCTGTGTAATCAGTGTTTTATATTTGAGAAATAAATATGTCTATATGTTGATTAATCTAAAGCTAATAGAGTATTTGTATGGTGGTGTAGTGGTTAGTGCTGTCAACCTTAAATCTCCAGGGTCTGGGTTCGATTCCCACCTCGGGGACTGTGTACATGGAGTTTGCATGTACTCCCAATGCTTGGTGGGTTTCCTCCCATAGTCCAGAGACATGCAGATTAGGCTAATTGGCATTCCCAAATTGCCTATAGTGTGTCAATGTTGACTGGAGGTTCTACCTTGGTTGTAAAAATGGGAATACTATAAATAAAATAGTCACCATTGGCCTCCAGCGTTCCTAGTTCGACTACAGAGGTTCCTAGATGGATGGATAATACTTGTATATACAGTATAACTCATTTAAAGGTCAGAACTTTTACTTTGTTTGTTTCCGATGCTATGAACAGCCATGGCAATTTGATTTCACTCTGCAAACAAAAAACTAAAATTGGATTTGGGAATAATACACCCCATGCTGACTTCAGTTTTAGTGCCATTTTATGTCAAGAATAACACACTCCTAATGTACTCTTTAGAGAAAGAATGGTTTACTGAATTGTGCAGGAACAGCGCCATCACCAGTAGCAGATAGGGAACATAATGTATAAGACGTACAGTATCCCTTATTTAAAAGTACCATGGCATGAACTACTGTACTTGCTATAGATAGAAACATACAGGGTGTGCCTTCGTATTGTGTTCTTATGATTCATCTTGTGTTCAAGAAGTTTGTACAAGTTTCTATGTTTAAAATTTAAATGCATTTTTAATGTAAATAAATTTCATGGCTTATTGTTGAGCATCTTCGAAAATTTGTGGATCTGTACTTTTAAAGCGAGGTACGTAACAAACCGTGACTGTTGCATACCATTATGCCTTAAAAAAACACTGACACTGGTAAAAACTTTTCAAAACAACGCACTAACCTAATTTACTCTGCCTACTGTAACAGTTTCCAAAATAGTAAACAATGGGACTGCAAGCCAAAAACTTAAACATAACAAAACAAGCATAAAGCATTAAAAATGCATTCATTAAAATAATGAAACAACCAATCAACCACCAAACCAACCCATCAACAATTGAAAGGAAGAAATTAAGAAACCTTTCTTAGTATTATCATTCTTTTAAATGTGCTTGAGATTCAGTTATGAGGAATGAAAAGAATGACTCACTTTCAAGGAAACAGTTCATGGTAAGAGTAAAGTTATCCACAGCAAACGCCATTTCCGAGCCGGACAAAATCTCTGCTGTGAACTGGAGGTAGAACCTGCAGAAAATAAAGCCAGGGAATTAATCGAGTCCATTAACTGGTTCTATAAGGGGTGTTCAAATCAAATGAGTAATTATTTATTTTTATTTTTTTGTGCTGAATAACAGAACACTGTTTTGAGAGAAAAACCTCCCTTTATTTCTCTATATAATCCCCTTCTACACTAATGCACTTATCTCAGAGTTTCACTAGTGCTTGGACACCATCAAGGTAAAACGTTTTCTCAGTACGCCGAAGCCATGGTTAGACTGTCTAAAAGACTGGCCTCCCAGGAACTCCTCTAATGACCCAAACATGTGGAAATGGCTTGGAGTGAGGTCAGGACTGTACGGGGGATGTGGCGATAACTCCCAGCCGAATTTCTGTAACGTGCAAGTGGTGTTAGTGAATGATCGTGTGTACAGATCACACAGACAGATGTGTGTCTTCCGCAAGCTGGCGACAAGATATTAGTGGATTTTCAAGGATCAGGTGAATGTTCACGGGATCGACTACAGTGGGCTCCGAGCCACCTTGGCCGGGATCGTCATTCATGGACTTACATGGCCTTCTTTAAATCGTTTGTACTGTTCAAATGTTTTACTGCTGCTTCTGTAATCTTCTGTAAATGTCAATTGGTTTTACACATTTATTCACAAAAGATTTCATCAGTACTGGTTCAACTTCAACACCAGTTATACATTAAACACTTTCTATCATGAGTACAGGAATTACATCAGCCAAAATCAAACAGTGGAAAAGATCAATCCAATATCTGACTCCTATTAGCAAGTGTTTTGAGCCATGTTCATGTTCAACCATACTGTTATTATTTGACTGCACACAATATTTAAGAATACTTAAGAGACAGCAAAAGGCTCTCAGAATCTGATCTGGCAGTTCTTCAAAAAGATTAGACGTAAGAGGCTTAGCAGGGCTGAATATGCATAAAAAATGATTATTATGGTTACAGCACCTGTGGTTACAAATCAGAATTTTATACAACCTTGAAAATTCCCGTCGCTCCAATTTAAGTGTGAAATTAATATCCAACCTGGCTGGAAGCTCATCTAGAGGGCTTCTTGTTTCATATGTTAAAGGGCAACATCACCCTGTGAAGCTTCATCGTAGAATATTAAAAGCGACAAAAGAGTTCACCAAAAAAAAAAAAAAGTAAAAAGAAGAAAAATGCGGTCAGAGTCCAAGTAAAAAAGGCCAAAACTGCAATCTTAATCATTCTCTAAGGATGGGCATTAGCACAGAATGAACATTCGAACGAGCCCAATCAAGCACATAGAGACGAATCGGCCCAACGGTTTCCTCTCTGCTCTGCTGTCTCGCGAGTCAAGTGCGATTGCTAATTGGAGTGAAAGTGTGGTTGTATGTGAATGTTCTGTACATTGATTTCTTTTCTTCCCTCTCCTGCCTTTCTCAAGCAGCAAATGATATGGTGGAATGAGTCAGGGAAAAAAAAGCCTGATCTCAGAGGGATTTATTAAGATTTTAGATGTGTGAAACTTGACTTAGGACAAAATTGAATGCAAATTATGAAAGTGAGCAATCTGAAAAGTTGGTAAGCAGGAAACTGTTGAGGCTTTTGTGCAGCATTGAGCAGTAGCTGTGTTTTCAAAGGAAGATTATAACATATATATATATATATATATATATAATATAACATATACTGTATTTAGGGTATAAAGTTAGAAGTCCAAATACACACTATGTAGGAGGGGTGTATCACAGTGGAACTATATTTGTGCTCCAAATGTCTGTAGTTGTTTTCAGAGTAAAACTTGAAGTGAGCGGAGCCTGGAAAAGTATGGAATTAATATCTACTGGAGACTAGAACCACCATTAACGATGTTATATACTGTAAGAATTTCAGAATTCTGAGTTTAAAGTGAAGGCCTTTCACTCCAATCAGCGAGAACAGCTTTTCTCAGGACTTATGTCAATAGTCAATAGTCAATAGGTAGACTGACTATTGACATAGTCAGTCTACCTGAGCCTCTAATAATGAACTGGACTTCATATTAACTTAAAGGCTTCCAGAACCACACACAGTATGCCTGCAGATCAATCCCTGCTACTGTATCTGTTTTAACCCAAATTCGATGATGGATGGGTTCCCTGTTGAGTCTGGTTTCTCTCAAAGTTTCTTCCTATTGCCATCTCAGGGTGTTTTTCCCTCAGCACCTCGGCTTACATTTACATTTAGGCATTTGGCAGACACTCTTATCCAGAGCGATTTACATTTTTATCTCATTACACATCTGAGCAGTTGAGGGTTAAGGGCCTTGCTCAAGGGCCCAACAGTGGCAACTTG
>JAQMYK010000005.1:2434022-2449086 GCA_030014345.1 Clarias buthupogon
TTGGTGGTTGTGGGGTTTGAACCTGGGATCTTCCGAACTGTAGTCCAATGCCTTAACCACTGAGCTACACCTGGCCCTGGCTTGCTCATCAGGGACATCAGGGATTTGATCATTTGGTTCATATATATTTACATTTCATACAAATTTCCATACTTTTCTTTTGATTCTGTTTTTATAACAAATAGAAATGCCAGGACTCTCAGAATGTTGTGTGAATTCTGCTTACAACCGTTCTACAACCTCAGCTACATCACTCGAGGTTTTGATCACAACCGTCAATGTGTGAAGGTCTGTTTTTCCCACTCATGCATCATTATTATTAATACATAAACCAACTTATTACGAATAAATAAATAATTGCTAGTCTTCGTATACACATTATTTGTTCTTTTTTTTTTAAACAATGCAATTGTGCTACCTAGATACTTACGAGTCGACTAATCCGTATAGTGGGAAAGTGACGAGACGCCATCCTTTGTCCACCTTGGCCTCCCTGCTGGAGTTCCACAGACTTCTCTGGCCCTCTGGTCCTGTGCTGTTTTCGATGATCCAGAGAGAAAGAAGACCATTTGGGCTTCCGCATATCTGGAACTGTACCTGCAGATCACATCATATCACATACAGTACACAGTGCTGCATCTGTGATTTATAGTATTTACATTTAATAAAAATAGGCACCCGCTTTTATTGTTTCATTCTTTATTTGCGGTAGGAAGCCACACTGGCTGGTACATATTGAAACCCTTATAATGCACCACACTTTGAAGATTTGAACGTGTGTGATTATTAGTGTGAACTATGGTTATAATTAAACAAGGGTGGATAATCAAATTTTCTCCTACACATTTGTACAGTAAGTGTATAGAATCAAACCTTTTCTATCAATGGACTCATTCTTGAGTGTGGTTTTATAGTGACACACCTGAGAGCACCCTTAAGGCCAACATCCTTTTTTATTACAATGTTCAGTTTTACAACTCCATCCTCTATTTTTAGAGATTTCAGGTTTTCTTTGCTTGCCTTGCACTTTGTGTAGTTACACTTCAGAAAATCAGCCTTTGTTTGAGCATTTAACCTATACTTCTAAATATTGATTTTCTGTGCTACATCTTGTTGAGGTACCGTCATTAGGCATAACATTAAAACCACTGAGAAGTGAAGTGAATAACATTGATTATCTCATAACATTGGCACTGGACAGGTGGAGGGATGTAAGAGGTGGTATTAAAGAGGTGGTAGCGCCACAGACCCGGTCTCTTTCTCCAGATGTCCTCCCTCAGATGCATTAAAACCTGAAAGTAGAATTCTATTGACAGACTATTGACAGTCCGGTCCGTGGGGACGAATTCACGATGCACAATGCTGCAAATGTCAAAAAAAGACATTGAGTATGCACTCGGTCGAGCTGCGGACCTGCCTTGCCTTTTTTGGTGGTGGAGATGACTGTGATGACTGTTGCTTCATCCCAGGGTCGTGCCTGTACACCCAAGTTTTGTCACCGGTAATGATCCTTGACCTGAAGGACGGGTCATCCACGACAGACTGATGGAGTTCTTGGCAGACTTCCCTCTGCTCCTTGGTCAGCCGCCTATGGACAAACTTGTGAGGATTGCCTGGACTGTTCCGTAAGACACAGACAATGGCAGCAACGTTGTGGATTGTTCTTAAAACACCTCAAACGACCCATTGCTGCTTCGCCATAAACTCATGTCAAATGTCTCTGTGTCAGATTTGCCCAACTTCACGCAGAATTTCACATTTGCTTTTTGTTCTAACTTGCTGTTCAGGATGAAATAACATCACCGTGGTTAGAATAGCACCAGTTGCACAGATCCCGGTGCACACAGGACGGTGTCTTTTGGCACACTGACTTATGAAGGTTGGTGTTCCCTCTGACTGTGTGTGCAGTCTTGTGCTGCCATGTGTTAGCATGTTACAAAATCTTTTTGATACCACCTCATATTAGGCAGCAAGTAAAACATATTTTCTCAAAGTTGATACAGTATGTTGGAAGCAGGAAAAAAAATTGTGCAAGGATCTGAGTGACTTTAACAAGTGAGGTCGAGCATTCTGGTCAAGCATGACAGGTCTTGTGCTTGAGGATCCTGGGATGCAATGCATTGAAAGACAACTGCTGAACCAGCAACAGGATCATGATGCACGAGGGGAAGGAAGTCTAGCGCACCTCATCCAACACCACAGAAGAGCTACTGGAGCACAAATTGCTGAGAAAAAGTTATACAGCTATGATGGAAAGGTGTCTGAACTCATAATATACCACATTTTGCTGTGTGTGTGTGTGCCTGCAAACAGCAATATACAGCTACCGTAGGCAGGTGACGATCAGAGCTGGACCTTAAAACAAAGGGAAAAGGTGGCCTAGGCTGGAAAAACATGGAATTATGTTTTATTTTACATCACTTGGGTGAGTGTGAGTCACCCACCTACGTGGGGAAAAGATGGCACCAGGTTGCATGATGGGAAGAAAGCAAACCAGCAGAGTCTGTATGCTGCTCTGAGCAATGTCCTGCTGGCATTCATATAGATGTTAATTTAGCCAAGAGGTTTTCAACCTCTCGTCCTTCACATTTTAGTGTTTTCCTTGCTCTTTCATACACAGTTTAATTCAGCACAGGCTGATAATTATCTATTAGTTAAATTGGGTGTGCGAGAAGCTGAGGAAACTCTAAAATGTGCAGGGCAGGGGGTCCTCCAGGGTCCTCGAGGTTGAGAGCCCCTTCTTTAGCCCCTTTCACACAGGTTGTGAAAGGTAGAAATATTAGGCGTTAATTGCACCTTGGTGTTGTGTGTAAAAGACTCAGAGGCGTTATTAGGGTTTGCTGTTCCACCGATATAAACATGGTGGCAGACCAGACAAGTTCACACCTTCATAGCAACATTATTCCATAATGGTAGTGAACTCTTTCAGCAGCAAATTGCTCATACATTATTTGGGGGAACATAAGAGAGTTGTAGCTGTTGACTTGGCCTCCAAATTCCCCAGATCTCAATCTGATCAATCATCATTGTGGGAGGTTCTGGATGAACCAGTCCGATCAATGGAAACACCAACCCCAAATTTAGAGCTGTTCTTGTGCCAGACGTGGAACAGTATTAGAGTATTAGAAATGTGCTTTTAAAGTTATGGCTGGTTGGCTATTATTATTATTATTATCATGAAGTGTGACACTAAGTCCACTTTTACTGCTCCTCTTATAGCATTTGAGGTGGCACACTGTGGAGGACGACACAGTCAGGTGTTAAACAAGTTAAGTTTTTGTGTTCAAACAGGGGATACGAGACAAGGTGAGTAAGACAGAACTTCCCAGCTAGAGGCCTTATTCTTCTGTGGGACTTGAGCCAAGCTGCTGTCATGCCCCGCTGTGCTTGCATAGTGCTCTCAGTTCCATATGTACAACAAAGAGCCCTTTTCCTTCCATTTATCTGGAGCTGTCAATCAGAAACTCTGGCCAGATGGGTCCTTTACCTCCATGTGGGTCTATTTCTACTTGATCGTTTTACTTCTTTACTTTCTTTCTTTACTTTTTTTTTTTGCCTAGGCATGTCTTGCTTTCTGACTCAGTTCCCTTTTGGACATACTGTACACATTCCTCTATGCCTGGCTCATACTCCCGTTTGTACCTGTCTGTCTTTCTCAGCTTTCGAATAACTAATTATCTATTAGTTAAATCAATTACTAATTGCATTAACAATAGTGAATAAATGTTGGTCAGGGTCCAAGCTGTTGAAGAAGGCAGGTCCGGGAGAGCTGTCGTTGTCATTGTTTGTTATTGGTTTGTGTCGATCTAGACAATTGAATGATGGGCAAGACGATGAAACTTTACAAATGTATCATCACATGCAGATGGTCTGCTGAGGTATAGAGTACTATTCTGTATACAAGGACACTGCAATCAAGAGGGTCTACATTTAAGGTAGGCGTGGGAAAGAGTCTGTCCACATACCATCGGGCGATAAACTCTCCCCTCCCTGGACATATATCAGTCATTTCAATGGCATTTCTCACAAGGTCGGGTTGCGAACTTGATGCGCGACTGTATCGAAGCGGTGGAGGGTAAAGGCCTTTGCTCAACGGCCCAAAATGGCAGCTCATTAGCGCAGGGGTGCAAACCAGGGACGTCCTGAGCAGCAGCCCAACACCATAACCACTGAGCTACCCCTGCTCCAGGTAAATAAATGTAATATAGGAACTTTAATAAAATCCTTAGTTTGATACATAAACAATGTTTGACAGTTAGATTTTTAAGCATATATTTTATATATAATAAAAATTGCATGTAAATCTGACTTAAATTAAACATATCATGTTTTTACATTATATTTGTATTATCCTAACATTGCTACGCTAATTTTCCTGTTTTAATGCACATTGACATTACATCCAATTACATTGTTGTTTAGTGAGAACCTCTACTCTGGATTAAATGCCGGTAGTATTCATTACAACACTTAAGGATCATTTTTCATTTAATTAATAAAAATAATGAGCATAACCATGGACACTGATCTACAAAATATGCTAAATACCTGCTATACCTTAAAGTGAAATTATACCTTGGATAAATTACCATAAAACTGAATTAAAAGCAACCATCACACCATATCATGATGAGTTCCAATTAATCAACTGGTCTTGATTTAGCTATGACATTTTATCAGGAAGTTGGCATATTAATCACACACCCCTTTTGTCTTTGGTGATCAAACCCTCCCCGCATGCATATAAAACTCTTTATCAGTATGCAGTGCCTCGCTAATGGCCGCATCTTTTGTTGCCTTGTGTACTCGAATGAGAGTGGAATACATTTGCTAGAATATGAAAGAGGGTCTGATGAAAAATGCTCTTAACATAATTTCCTCCGAGATCCAAATAAAGCTGGCCACACAGGCACGCTGCACGCTCGGAATGCAGAATTTCTGCTCTCTTACCATGCAGGGGGCGTTGCGCAGCGGATAGAGGAACAGTGGACTGCGCACAACTACCGACCCCCGTTGGCCTTTGAACTGACTTTCCAGAGCCAAAACAGAACCTGTCAGGAAACAAGAAAGCCAGATATAAAACATACCAGGAGAAATAAAAACCAGGACACTGACAAGAGAGAGAACTGTTTACACTTTTTGTGACTAATGGTGGCCAAAAAAAAGTCTGTGACTACATATGTCTTTGATATTTTGAATTATACATTTATATAGTAATGTTTGTAATAGGATAATTATAATAGTCAACAGTATCACGTGCTACAGGCTGTCATTGTCAGGCACGGCGTAAATGCAGATGTTAAGGCTTCAATAACAAAATACAGAAATATCATCCAGAACTGGGGTAAACTAGACAGAAAATAAACAGCCGGAGGACAAACAGACTGTACAACAACAGTGACAACAGATGTGAGACAAAGACACCAGACCGGGCTGAGGCTTAAATAAAGGCACTTATCAAGACAACACTGAGCACCTGTGAATAACTGTGAAACAAGAAACAATGAATGCTCATGTCAATGTAAAAGTCCCGAGCACTAAACACAAAGTCCAAAAAAGAAAACAAACAAAAAAACAAACACAAAGTCTGATGGCACTCGGAGCGCCCTCCAGGGGTTATCCCTGACAGACATGTGCTTAAAATGAACCTCTGCTACTACAGTATACCTTGAACATTAAAATTGTACAAATGTGACATCAAACTTCAGGGAACACCATTGGTGGTGGCTCAGCGGTAGCTTGCTATGCCATGCCACCTGCCATGCCCGGAATGACCGGGTTCAATTCCCACCAAATGCCCAAACCCCAGCCACTGGATGCTGTGCCGGTACCAAGTCTAGATAAAATGGGAGGGTTGCATCAACGGGTGAGCCCCAGTGGACTAATGAAAAAGGCACTGGCCTCTTAAGCCAGGGATTCTGGGTTCCCATCTGCAGTGTTTGTGATTTGGGGCTCACTGTGTTAAGGCTCTAAGTTACTGATAGGAAGGTCAGTGGTTCGAGCCCCAGCTCTGCCAGGTTGCTGCTATTTGGCCCTTGAGTGAGGCCCTTAACCCTGTCTGCTCCAGGGGTGCCATATAATGTAATTGCTGACCCCAGCCTACTAACAAAAGCTGGGATATGCGAAGAATAAAGAATTGTACTGTGCAGTAAGGTATATGTGACAAATAATGGCTGAACTTAACTTTAAAGTATTAGTTATGCAGCGGGCTTTGTTTTAAAAGCTGTGTATCATAATTACACGTTATAAAGAATATTACATATACACCTACAGTATCAGCCATGACATTAATACCACTGGCAGGTACACTCAACCACATTGACCACTAACTATACACCAGCAAACTGTTGACAGGATTGTGGGACCCCAAGGGTCAGCCATGCCGGCCCAAATGCCAGCACATCCGGTTTAGTCCCATAGTAAAATCAATGCAGAACAAATTGGGGGAAAATTCAATGTATCCGCTATAGAATACAGCCTCGAAATTCTCCAGATCACAATCCGATCTAATAATCATGGGATGCACTGGACAAACAAGTCCGAGTTCCGGACAGAAGCGCACACACACACACACACACACACACACACACACATAAAGAGATAGAAACAAATGTATACAAATTTTTAATTTTAATGAAATTTCATGCATGAGCCATGTGTTAAAGGGTGAAGAATTTGGAATCTACCTGAGGATGGACAGCTGTTTGTAAGACTTTTGGGCAGAGAAAGATGGACACCTTTGTACAAACTTTTACTTGACACCATCTGCCACCCACAGTCATCTTCTTCAAAGGAGCAGTAGCTTCCATTAAGGAACTGACCTGCAGAGAAAGGAACACAGAGACACACAATGAAGCAGGTGAAAAAGACACCGATGAGAAAAGAGCCCAGGAAACCAAGTGACCCAGGAAACAAACACAAACTCTAAAGAAAAGCAAGAAAGAGAGAAAGAAAGAAAAAAAAAACAAGAAAAAATGAAAAGTTGATCCTGAGGCTCAGGCGCTTGTGTGCATTGATGAAAGTGTTCTGGACAGTGAAAAGCGAGGAACTCGGAGACAACAAAGACGGCATGCTGATGAAGTTTATTTATTGGGGTTGGTAAAGCAAGAAGGATGAAATGAAAAAAAAAAAAAGAAAGTCCTGTTAGTAGATATCCTCTCGTTCAGAAAATCCTTGTGGATTTGTGTAATGCTGTTAGGATTGATATGTGCTTTATTAAAAAGAGGAAAACTACTAGTGGGCTTCAGCTAATATCTCTGCAGCTGATTGTCTGGCTGTTTTAATATTGCTTTTACACACGTGAGCCTTCGTTACTACAGCTTTAATTGATTTAGGAGGAATATATCACAAGTGGATAAAGAAAGACCTGGCTAGCTAATTCCTGTCTGTCCGTCCGTCCATCCATCCAGGAACCTCTGTATTCCAACTAGGGACTATGGAGTCCAATGGTGACAGTTGTATTTATTACCATTTGTACTATCGTGGTAAGATCTCTGGTCAAAATTCACACACTACGGGCAAATTTAGAAATGCAAATTAGCCTAATCTGCATTTTTTGGACAGTGGGAGGAAACCAGAGAACCTGGAGGAAACCAATCAAGGCCCGATGTGGGAATCGAACCCGGGACCTGGAGATGCAAGGTGTCAGCTAGCTAATTTAAAGGGCATGTATTTTGATTATTTTTGGATATTTACATGGGTGTCCACTATGTACACAAAAAAAAAAATAAACAAAACATTCCATCCTGCTTTTGTTTTACCATCTTTGTATTACCATGCTGTTCAGATTTCCGACTGGCCAAGTCGTCTTACCTGGTAAAAAGGGCAAAACTGCAGAAAACTCTCTTTTCACTCCCAACTGAACTGAACTGAACTGAAGACACAGTGGTTGTCATTTATTTGCGGTGTGAATGTTCTGACAGAAGGCGTGTATTTATTCATGGTCGACCCATTTCACATGGGTCTGATTTCTCATAAGGGATATTTCAAAGCTGCGCATTCGCCTCCAGTTTGAAGCTCAGGAGTGGATTAATTCAGTCTGTCTACGGCTTAACTTCAGATCCTGAAGCTGTAAGAGTAGCCAAATGAACATCATGTTAACAAGTTAGCCTGTTGAGCTTAGTTACACTGTGCAGGTAATATCACGCTGAAGCAGGATACAGGATCTTTAAGGCTAGTGATTTTAAAGAATAGTCAGAATATACAGTATAGCAGAGAGTCAGGGTTCAGGCGTTAGACTGCTGTCGCTCTGGATAAGGGGGCGTCTGCCAAATGCTGTAAAGTAAATTAATGTTAACCTGCTTAGCACTAAAAGTTAAAGTGACTGATAAGAAGCTAAATCTGCTGGCCTTGTGATTTTTAAAAGGCTGGGTTAAACATACAGTGTTATCATGTAATAGTTTTCTTATTATAAAACTTTATTTATTTAGATAAAAAGGTGCTACAGTACAAACAAATTCCATTACATTTTATGAATCTGAATCAAACTGGAGTCTGGTAAGGAAAAGTAGGATGAAACTAAATCACTAAACTACTGCCTGATTGTTTTCAGATACTGTACATGTATGTAAGATAAGAATGTATGATAACGTAACCTAACAGAACATATCTGCCATTTTAAACACTTGTAGGATCAACACGTAAGCTGGAGAGCCTCGAAATCTTTCAAGCCTGTGACTAGAATTTTGTCCTTTAATGTAGCCGAAGGAAGTTGATTACTTCTGGGGCACATCGATAATCAGCGAGCCAAGATTCAAGAGCATCCAATCAACCACTGAGGTTAGACGAGGCAGAACGAAGGTGACTACCATTAACCAGGAGAGTGTAAACATATCGACCAACGCGGCGTCATCCTACAGCCGGGAGACAAAGGGGAGGAAAAGGACTAGGGCCAGACGGGAAGCTGAAATATGACTCAGCTCAGGGTAAATATGTGTAGTTTTTCCTCCTTTATGTATGTATGAGGGGTGTTCAGGTCAAACTGGGACCTTTGATCGCGCAGGATACTCAAATTCACCATTCGAATAATTTTACTGGGGCTGAGAGTCTCATCACCGTATTTGTGCTTGAAGTCTTGCAGATTTGTGACTTATTCATGAGAAATTTCATCACAAATCCCGATTTGACTTTAACGCTCCACCGTAGTTATAATAATGTTTTTCCCTGTAGGAGTAATTAATCCTGACAATTATACAAAATATAATGGAGACCATATTATGGTTTATTGACCATAATTCTTGCTCAATAAACGTTCATGCTGGTTTCTAACCTTACCTTGGCTGTCTACTGCAAAGCTTAAAACAAGTACTGTATGCTGCCGCTATAACAGATGCTGCAATAAGAATAATAAGTCTGCCTAAAACTTGCTAGCGATAAATTTCAGGATTTGACCGAGCTGTCAAAATGTCAAAATGCAATGCAATCTGCACTGTCACATCATCATTAAAACAAAGAAGAGTACTCTGTACAGATGATCATATAATGTAGGGGGGGGGGGGGGGTGTTGAAATGTCTCCTATTCATGATTGAGATTTATCCAAAAAAAAGGAAAAAGAAAAAAATAAATCAGCTAAGGAAAGTTTAAAGTCAGATCTACATGCAGTGTAAATAATATGCATCAGACTTGCTGAAGGATGGGCTGAGATTAGGAAAAAGCATCTGAAAATAAAATTCCTAACTTCAATGGCAGCACAATATATAAATATAGTATTGTATAAACAGTATAAATATAAAAAGAAATAAAAATATTTTTTTTTTGTTGTCTCATAAAACCACCTATACATTCTGTATTATGCATCGTGCATGATATGACTGACACAATGGACAGAAAATGGTGCAGAATAGAAGAAAGAGCTGTGAAAATGGCATGCGTTGAGGCGGACACTGTGTCTCTCGGTATAGGAATCCTATCACAGACACAGAGAAAAGGAAATGCTGTGCAATAATGAAAATTTTGAAATTGCACCTACTGTAAGACAAACAGGGGCTTTAAAAAAAAAAAAAAAAAAAGGAAGGCTTTGGTCATGGAGTCCACATAGATTACTTCTATTGTGACATTGTTAAGTATGGTTTACTAATTAATACTTAAATACTGTAATTACTTATTGTATATAGCAGTAGGTACAGTAAGCATGTAACCATAGTAGTTCATCAGTAATTACTAATCGCTGTAATAAAGCACTATTTACACTAAAGTGTGATGATTTTGTAATGAATACCACATTTTAATTATGCTGGCTAATGATTTACTTAATCAGAGTAAGAACATTATTATTACATCTTTGTAACTTTAGATATGGAGAAACAAAAAATAATATTCAAATAAAATTATGATCAATGGTTTAAAGCTTAATGTAGTGACAAAGTCAGGACAATGTATGATACTGATCAGTGGTTTACTTGTGGATGGTAATTACAATGGTAATTTAGTATTAGTAATTAATAATAACTGCTTAATGTATAATATTTAAATAGTTATTATTAGGATCTATTAACATTATGATTTGGTCATACACACTGTTAAGTTAGTAAGTTCTTAGTATTCAGAGCATAATTATATCAGACTTCTGCAAGATTAATAAACTTTTTTTTTTCTTAGTTGGTTATGCAAATTTTTAAAGATTTATAAAAACACTGAAAATTGGTGGACTTTCTCGAACATGTTTCCTCTTAAATACCTGCATTAACTAATGGGTTTATTTATGAGTCTAAAACTATACTTTTCTTACATTTAAATAATTATTCGGAATTTTACTTCCAATAAAGCAGATTTGTGACAATGTCCAGAGCATGTAACAAAATAAAAATGAATATTATTGAATATAAAATTGTACAACTGATAGTCACTAGGGAAGAAACCCAAATGTAGGTCGGTGCATATAGAACATAGTGTACTGGGGCGTTCAAGTCAAACCAGGACAGTTGATTGTGCAGAAAAAACAGTTATGAGAGCAAACCTCAACTTCCTTTATTCTCTATATACTGTATAATAATCCCCTGCTACACAAATGCACTTATTCACCATTTCAATACAGTTTTTATACCATCAAGGTACCATCTCAGGACGCCAGAGCCACGATCAGACTGCCTGCTTCACGCCTGGAACTCCGGCCTCCCAGGAACTCCTTTAATGGATTTACCAAACATGTGGAACAGGATTGTACGGGTGATGTGGCAATAACTCCCAGCCGAGTTCCTGTAATGTGCACGTTGTGTAGGTGAATGATTGTGTGTATAGTTCCCACAGACAGATGTTTCTCTTCTGCAAGTGGGTGACAAGTTATCCATCGATTTTCAAGGATCAAGCGTTCCCCTCGCCTAATGTTCACTGGAACGACCGCAGTGGGCTCCGAGTCATCTCGACCGGGATCGATGTACAGTACAACCTTCTTTAAAACATTTGCTAAATTGAAAAAGTTTCAAAATTGTTCAGTTTTATGTCTGTTTCGATTTGACTTGAACACCCCTCGTTTGATATCTTACCTGAGAACGTGACTATACATTTAAAACTCAGTTACGACTCATTAAGATCAAAAGATTAATTGCCCTCAAGTGAATTTGAAAAGAGAAATACATTAATATTACATAAAAGGAACACATGCTAAAAGTGCGAAATACAGTATATTATCCCCTGTGGAATAACTTAGCAGTGTTTTACACCTACAGATCTCAAAGACTCTGCTATAAACTAGCAGTCAGAAGTAGTACATACAGTAGCAAATTGTGTTGAAGTGGTAAATTAACAAAAATACAATGTGTGTGTGAATGTGTGTGTGTATAGGTCTAGTTGGACTTGAATGAACTCAGAGTGTTAAAACAACACCGGACATTTGGCACAAAGCCGTCTGATTCTCAGCCAAAAGAAAGAAGCAAGAAAGTGAGAGTGAGTGTGAGAGATAAGAACTTAGAGGGCAGCTGTTGTCAGAGGTGAAAGAGGTAATAGATTTCACCAGCGAAAGCCTGAGTGACAATCTGTGCTTCATACAGAAGAGCCGCATCTCCAGCACCTAGGCCGTGTTGTTTATAAGGATGACCCCGTGCCGTATTCATTGGAGATCTGCTGCTCTCTGCCCTCTACTGTCTCGGCTATATGTCGTCCCTGTGCGTCACTGTGATACTCACGGCACGGCTCTCCTTCATCATCCCCTTGAGGACAATCAGGAGTGAAGTCACACAGGCGCTCCAGACTGATCTCCTGACCCTGCCTGCAGTGATAGCGGCCCTCGAAGGTCACGTTTCGAGAGGTCTCTGAATGGTGAGAGGGACAGAAGCACACACACACACACACACACACACACACACACATGCACACCAAAACAAGATTTTATCAAAGGGTTTTTGTGTTCGAAAGTACTGATCAAAAGTCTTGAGCCCCCCCTTCATACTTTGCTTCCAAGGAGCCAGACTTTCTTATATTTTAAGCAAAACATCTCCAGGCTTCCTGAAGGATGTTTTTGCATTTTTGTCTGTTATATATTTTCAGTCCAGTCCCCTAACGGACGGGTTTCAGAGAAATGTTTTTGGTTTGTTAAGCCACACAGTGAACTACATAACATAATTAAATTTAATTTAATATGAAAAAAATAGGTGTGGTTCCGGACTACTGCGCAGTACTGTAATATGAGCAAAAAAAATTTAATTAATAGATTTAAAACAAAGAAAAACAAATATCTGTATTAAATGTACGCTTTACGTTATGTATGTAAACTGTACGTTTTATTGATTTTTAGGACAATCAGATACAGCAATGTACCTGCACCTTAAGAACATTTATGCAAAGTCTCTTATATATACTATTGTTTAAGTTTATATTTAAGTTCATATCAAAATATGCCACTATTTAAATGTCCTCAGCATTTTGAACATATTTTAAAAATAAACTGAACCTGATGATATATATCATTATGATACTAACTTTAATGTTTTCTATATATTTCGAAAACTTGTATATTTTGGTCTAAACTTCTTATAGTTAAACTATTTATTTATTTATTTCTTCTTTTTCCATTTCTCTCTTATTTCTTGTCAATTGTTTTTAAAAATTTTAAGGTCACAGGCGGTCGTATAAGCATTTCACTACATATCGTACTATATCGTGTATGACTGTGTACGTGACAAATACAATTTGAATTTGAATAGCCATAAAATTTGCTCTGTGACTTAAATAAATAAAAACACAACAAATATACACAATTGTTATAGAAATTAACACGATTTAAATCAAATTATACAGTATATATAGAGTTTATATGAGTTTAGTTTATTTAAGAATGATGTATCTTTAATTATGCACTTCTGCTAAGCAAACAAACAATTAAATAAACTTTGTTTAAATAAAATTTGATCTGTGAATTAAATAAATACATAACAAATAAACACAATTTAATACATGGGAGAAACAGTTTAGTCCCTTATTGCTAAATATCATAAGATCTAAAAAACAACAACAACAACAACAAAAAAACATAAAAGTTATTAAATTCAATATCGTAAAAGATAGTATTTTCTTTTGTTACTGCTCATAAAGCAGGTGATGAGAAAACAAGTGTAAGGAATGACTGTGTAAAGCCTTTCTCTAACCCTCCGCCAGCATCTAAGCCAAAACATAAATCAGACGCTGTTGGTAAAAGCCTCTGTATACACAACCATTATCCTAAGCTGAAACACCATTGAAATGGAACATAAAAGCACTTTAAGGTAAAGTCACTTGTTCTTTACGGCCACAGATGACAGTAAAGGATACTTGCCAAGTGTTTGCAACTAAGTAATGGCACAGAGAAAGAGAGAGAGAGAGAGAGAGAGAGAGAGAGAGATGGAGAGAGAGAGAGAGAGAGAGAGAGAGAGATTGAGAGATGGAGAGAGACAGAGAGAGAGAGATACAGAGAGAGAAATGAACCATTTATTGTCTTATACACCATATAATTCCGAACACACCACAGTTACCACATTTACAGAAGGTGAAGGTGAGAAACTTTAAAGGCAACACAAGGATACACAATGCTGCATTAAAAACACAGCAGAACCAGATGACAGAGAACTTGTTTTGGAATGTTTTTTGCATATGATACGTTAGCAGTGTGATATCAGACACAATAGGAAAAGTGTGCACAGTGAACCAGATAGGTAAAGCGAGGTGCCTGGATTTATGTGCTTTGGCGACTGATAGCATCAGTGAGCACAATGAGGCCGGCGCTTTGCATATCTATGCAAATGCTAGGCATCCATCTGCAACTGTAAAAATGAACCGCACTTATAGCCAGGTTCATCTACTACTAAATGAGATAAAGGGAGCCACAAAAGAAAAAGAAGAGAAAAACTAGTTCACAGATAAGTTTTACTTCCCTTAAAAAAGTCTTAAAAAAATAGAGAGGTGATTTTATCGTGACACTCCAGTCGACCACGGTGCCCTTGACCCCAGTGATAACAGTTTTCATTAGACATAGACATAAAAGCTGAACGCTGTGCTGTATTCCTGACTCACTTCCTTACACATACACACACACACACACACACACACACACACAAAACTGTTCTACCGTATCTCTCTTTCATCTCTTTAAATCCCATTCTCAAACACACACTATATCTATGATCGTCTTATATAAAGAAGCAATGATCCAAAAACCGCGAGTGAGACTGACCATGCAGACATGGTTAACATGCGATGTTACACTGCATATCACCGAATATCCCATTAACAACGAGGTTATCTTTAGTTATATTTCAATGTTGGAATGTTACCAAAAAAGATATTTTCAATTCCAAAGTCGTTTATCTCCTTATACTGTATATGCTGACTATTCCTGTAAGATACTTTTCATCCATGTTGGATTTCCATACTCACTCAACAGTTTGCAACCTGATTAGTGTTATGATGATAATGTTCCTACTGGGTGGGAAAAAATGGTCTGTTATGTAACAAGGCAAAGGATCCCTTTAAAGACGTTATACCACAGTGCTATTAAATGTCTGATTCTAAAATAAATGATAACTAGGGATGCACCGATACCGGTATCGGGTATCGGCCTCGATACCACATTTTCTAAAGTACTCGTACTCGTTAAAA
>JAQMYK010000005.1:2464741-2476956 GCA_030014345.1 Clarias buthupogon
ATTATACTATGCATTGACTGATGTGTTTGTTCGTTTATTGATTAGATAGCTAGTGAATTAGTTAATTTTGATTGTTAACTTATATTATTTATATTACATTTTATTTCAGACCCCACATGAGGGTCCACGTTTACGATCCCATATACACAATTGACACAATTTGGCTCATATCTACTATATTTGTGTAAGCAAATACAAACACAGAAAAACTGTCATATAATATAATAAGAATGGTTTTGTCTGAACATTCGTCAAAAATGAATTTAAAACATTGAGTAGAAGAGACATTATGCGCAGTTTTGTGCCAGATTACGTCACAGCATCTAGTGTCCCTTTTGATGGATATATAGGTGGGAGTGGCTATACATGTCACTATTGTTGTGTAAGGTACTCAAAAAAAGTAATCTACTGCAAATTACTAATTACTACCTTAAAATTATAATTTGATTACATTTAAAGTAATCAGATGACTAATTACGTTACTTTCAAGTTACTTTGAAAACATGTCGCTCCTCACTCACTCCGTAGGCTCCCTACAGTACATAGCAACCCCCCACCCCCCGACTCCCTTCTGCAGGTGAGCGAAGGGGCCAGGTCAGGCCGGATGACGATATTTAATGTTAACATTTTCAATCTCGGATTGAAAATCACCCCCTTTTTTCCCTTCCTTCCTCCTTTATCCCTTCTCCTTCCCCGTTTTTTTTCTAAATAAAATGATTCCTTTTCCCTGTAAGACCTCGCCTCGTGTCCGTGTGTCTGTAAAAAGAGCGAACCTGTTACGACATCAAATGTAAAAACTACAAAGCTCTCCGATGATTGATTAAAGCGCATGCTCGTTAATTGATGCTGCTGCGCAACACATGTTTTTAAAATGCATTTTGATAAATTTTTAAACACTACACTTGTAGCATTAGTAACATAATGTTATTGACATTGGTAACTGCAATCAAATTACATGCATTTAAAATATAATGCGTTACATTACTGCGTTATTAGGAAAAGTAATTAGATTACAGTTTTTTAATTATACCCAACTCTGCACGTCACTCAACAGAGCCGTTCAAGGCGATAGTTTACCGTGTATACACAGAGTATGCGGAAGACACAGAAATGACCGTAATGCACCTACAAGCCACCAAAATCCTCACTGTATTGTGGAACTGAACCTTCAAAGATGAATGGACAGATCGATGTATGTTTATTCTTCCTGCAGAAAATGTAAAACTAGTTTGTCTTCAGCTGATTAAATTAGTTGATTAATTATTGAAGTTGATCAGCTTTCTTTTAGCTTTAACCTTTTAACTATTTCTACAAACTCTTTAACCATCAACGACGGTTGCTAACACTAGTAATTAATAATAAACACTATATACAGTAATGTATGTATATGCAGTATACATATTTAAAGATAATATCCAGGTGTGTTTATTCCCAGCATAGGCTCTGCCAAGGATGAATCAGATACTGAAGATGAATAAATACTGAGGTATTAAGAAATAAATGCCATGTGATTTTCTTTTTACTGACTCTGTGTAATAACATCAGTTTTTCACTTTATTTAATAGGCCAGCACGTTTAAACCCAATGTGTTCAGTTTAGCACTCAGACTTATGCAGATTACAGAATGATCCATTGCCTCTACCTATTTTATTGACAACACTGAGAATCCTAAAGAGATTTTCAACATCAAGGCCCTGAAATTAAGTTACGAATAAGCACATGATGTTTATAAAAGAACAATAATAAAGTATATCTGTTCACTATCAGCAATCTCTTTATCCTGGCTTGAAGTCTACAGGAACACTGGACATGTGGCAGGAAAAAAAACTCTTTGTTAGATGTTTTTGCAAAGGTGGGTGGAAACCAGATAACTCAAAGCAGACCCATGCAGACACAAACAGGACATGTGAGACTCCGCACAGACGGTAACCTGAGCTAGGCACCGTGCCACCATGCTGCCCCTAGAAACCTTGTAAAAAAATAAATAAATAAAAACAAGTACTAACAACCAGGTCATTTACTCATGTCAGATTTCCTGCAAAAATTTATTATACTGTAAGTCTAAAATCCAGATCCTTTTTTCCCCAATTTTTCAAATGCATTCCTCTTTTTTTTTTTTTTTTTTGGTTTAAAGAGACATATCATCAACGGAGAGCATACTGTAGGTGCTCTTTGTGTTGCTGTCTTTCTGGGATTCTGACCCTGAGAAACTGTCAAAAAACTACAACCTCTTAAAAAAAAAAAGACTTGCGTATGACGGCTCACAGTAGATAATAACAGGGGAAAGCTCCCTTGAAGGCTACTGCTAAAGAGATCGAGCACAACCCTGAAAAGAAGAAAAGAGTCGCTGCAGTGTCGGATATGACATTTATATTTGTGTTTTTTTTCTCATGCATACTACAAAATGCACTGATAATAAAAATAAATAAAAGTAATAAAAATAATCATCGGTTACACTCAGAAAATTACTCTGGACCACTGGCGAATACTTAGTTACTATTTTATATCAAATTAACAAACCATTATTCTTATCCGATTGGTAAATCTACAGTATGAATAGAAAAAAAGTTAAATTTTGAAATGTTTAAATATTTGTTTTTATGAGGTGACTGAGTTTAAATACAAAAAGTTAAAGGAGTTCAAATGAAAACATTTGAATACAAAAGTTTTTTTTTTAAGACACAGGAAAATACAAATAAAATTATCGGAACATAATAATAACATAGTAATAATTATTATTATTCTAATAATTATTATTGTTGTTATTATGATTAGAATTATTATTTTTATTTTATTATTATTATTTAAAAGAATATTTTATAGTTTTATATTATATGTATTATTATTATTATTTGTAGTAGTATTATCATGGTTGTTGTTGTTATTATTAAATGGGCAGCACTGTGACATAATGCTTAACACTGTGGCCTCACATATGGATAATAATAATAATAATAATAATAATAATAATAATAATAATAATTATTATTATTATTATTATTATTATTATTATTATTATTATCCAAAACAATAAACATATTTTTTTCATCTAGTTTATTAGAGTCCTCCCTACATGCCTCTATGAACTAGTTTTTACGTTATAAACACTAATGCATCAGAATGAGTGCATCCATATAAATCTAGAGCTACTATTCAAGATACAAGATGCTGCTGGAAATGTTTTTAAGATCATGACGTCTTCATAAAGCCCATATTCACAAATAATTGTAATTCTACTTATCATTTCTTGTAAGTTGGTAATAATATCTTGCATGCATTATTATATTAATAACTCAAATGATGTCTTACAAATAACCTAAAATCATGTCATTAAACCAGTGTCGCTCTTCATTATAATGTCATAGTAATGGCCGGTGGATAATTATAAGTCTTTACATAAGATTTTAAATAGGAAACAGTTCAATCGTTATTACTAGGTGCTTTAATTAAGTGAATATGTGAAATTACTTTTCATTATAATTCATAAGGCATTATTAACTTCAATTTTGTGTTATGACATTTTTACAAAGAAACTAAAAAAAAATATCAATTACAAAAAAAAACTTATTACTGATATTAATGACATTTAAAAATGTTAACGTGAGAGAAAAAAACATACATAATGCAAAAAATAAGGTTTTAAATCTTTAACATAACATAATGCAAAAAGCAGGTTTTAAAACAGGTTTGAAAAATGCTATGTAGATGCAACAGACCCAAAAATATTTTCAGGTTATTGTTAGTTATAACTTTTTTTTTTTTTTTAGGAAATAGTGATACTTGCAATAATATACTCTATATAAAACAATTAATTGGTCTTTAAGACCCATTATTGAAGATGAAATAAAATTGCTTATAATAACTTTATTAACTTAATCTTTATTAACTTCACAGTGTTGTGGATTTATGAATGTAGGCTTTATAAAAAGTGTTTATGTAACTTAACTGCTTTACACATTTCAGTTCTTACACCTTACACTTTTAAATGTTATATATACTGTAAGTCACCAATAAAATGTATACACACTTAGTATTTCATTTTGACTCTCTCTCTCTCTCTATACAGTATATATATATATATAAAATATTACTTGCTAAACAAAACTGTCTTTCATACAACATTTAAAACCAGCTTTCTTACCCATGGTGCAGTTGGTGATGAAGAGGGGGTCGTAGGTAGCTGTCTCTTGCTCTCCAGGCTGGTCGTAACTGGATGAGATCCTGAACGGATTTTCTCGAGCTGCCAGGCTGAGGTGCACCACTGCCCAGCTGCCAAGGAAAGACAAAACCAGCAAGATCAGCATCAGGAGCAGGCAGAAAGGTCGGCGGAGAGCCGAGGCGGATGTGTCCGGGGTCAGAGCAGGCCCTGAGTACCCCTCTTCGTTCCCCTGCGTCAGCTCGGTCATCTCGGGGATGCTGGCAGAGGGTGAAGCTTGGTTTTCTGATACCAAACCTGCACCCTCTGCCATTTTAGGCTCTTGTTCAGTTTCACACATGCGTTATGGAAGCAGGGATCAGGCTGTGGATTTGAACAGATTTCAGTGTACGTATGTATGAACGTATGTACGGACGGGTGGAGAGGTGCTCAGCGTTCTGGCTTCTGAGATGGTAGCCAACCATCGCCTGCCATAATGTAGTCAGTGCACAGGCTAATTTTATTAAGCAAATTGAATAGATTTTACTTTGCCTTTGGCCTACCAACCAATGACTTTTCTTATCTCATTCATTGCTCCCTCCCTCTCTCCATAGCTGTCACTTTCTCTTTCTCTCTCTCTCTCTCTCTCTCTCTCTCTTTCTTTCTCTCCTCCCCTCCCTCCCTCCATCCTCCCCGCCCCTCTTTGTTCACCTGGCTGTTATGTTTTCGCATGCTTGTTAGCGGGCCTCTAATCTTGGCACAGCATTTACCTTGACGTCTGATTCATTCAGCGTGAATGAGATCTGAGAAGCATGACAAAACGGCATCGCAGTTGTTCTAAATAAACGCACAGACGGAGACAGATTTCATGCAAAGTGGCTACACTTAAACCGAATTGGCTGCATATAAATCAGAAGGAGCCGGACATTCGGCTGAATGGGAACGCCATTCCCAACACATTACAGAGCTATTGCTGCGGCACCGTCACCGGAGAACGATTTTCACTAGAACGAGTACATGACGGATTTGTCCGTGTGAGCTCGTTTAATGTTGAAGCTGCTGCTGTCAAACCCCAGTTACTGTAGCACTATGGGGAAAAAAGACAAACCTTTCCAGTTCAGTTCTCAGACAGTGAGAAAAGGATCGAGTAAGAGAACAAGCCTCCTTGTTAGAACTGTCTTCGTATTTATCTCCAGTTTCCTTGGGGAACTTCATATTGTGTGCCCTGACAGTGACAAAAGGTCCCGCTCAACATTACATCCAACCTCATGAGTGATGAAGCATCCAGAGATAATTTCATTGTTTTAATCATTAAATTACCTTCTGTTTTTCATCACAAATGTGATCTTGCTGATGAATTACACGAGGTGTAATACATAAAAATTGTTAGAATACTTAATGCATTATGATTAGGATGCCACTTCAATGTTCTCAGCTGCCATTCTGACATAACTATTATACTTTGAGACTAAACATATGCTTAGAAAAAAAGAAAATTCTTTTTAGTTTTTCTTTTCAAATTACATTTGGTAGTTGAAATGCTTTACAGTATCATTTACTCAGCACACAACCAGTTACAGTTATATCTTGGTATGATATTTGTCTTTGAGAAAAGGGGGGAAAGGGCTGGTTTTAAAGCACCGCCAATATTTTTCAGCAAATACGATTATACGTCTTACAAATCGGATTTTGATTAATCGGAGTGATTACAAAATTGCTTGCAATTGGAGACAATTCCTATCTAATAATCTAATATCTAATTATCTGATGCCCAGTGATGTTATGAAGCCAAAATGTGGATGTGGTAGCAAGTGTCAAGAATTTAAAGTTTTATGTGAAGGAAATATGTACATGTTTTGTATAGTTTTAGTGGATGTGTGTGTGTTTTGGGTTTTATGTATCTTTTCAAAAGTGGTTTATGTGAAACTTAATGTGCTGCCATTTTGGCCAGAACTGGTAGAAGAGATTTGGATCTCAATGGGTTTTTTTTCCTGATAAAATAAAGAAATAATAATAATAATAAAAATAATAATAATAATAATAATAATAAATTGATTTGGCTACAATGAAGGTGATTTATTTGATAGGAGTTAAGTGTTATGTGAGCGCTTCAGTTAAAAATAAATAAATAAATAATATATATAAATGTAAGACTGTTGTCTGCAAAAAAAATTTTTTTTAAAACCTGTGGATAGTCTTACTTAGCTAGTTAGTTTTTGTAAATTTATGTTGTAATTTGTTAGGTCTATCTGTCTTGTCTCTGCTAGTCAGCTAACTAGGCCTCTTAGTTAGCTAGTTTAGTTTTTCTGTTAATTTATGTTGTAAATTTATGTTGCATGTAGCACCTTGGTCCTGGAGGAACGTTGTTTCGCTTCACTGTGTACTAACTGTATATGGTTGAAGTGACAATAAAGCCTACTTGAACTTGAACTGTAAAGTGGGCGTGTCTGTACATTGAAGATATTTGCAAAAGAATTATTTGGGGGGATGTCAGATGGAATTTTTCATCTGTTTATTTGTTTTTTGTCGAGCTTGAGGTAACATATAGTCTGTGTTTCATAGCAATCGGCCCACGGGAAAAGAAGATATCCTCATTTGAAATTTTAATGGAAAACACCTTATATCATTAAAAAAATCGACCTTGAAAAAAATCATTAGTTCATATCAAAATTCAATAGATGGCGCTGTACATAAAATAAAAAAAAAGTGCTTATGAGTGTGCCAATTAAATTCCACGCAAACGCAGAAAGCGATATATTCAATATCTGGCTGATATTCAAGGTTTCTGTTTTGGTATCAGTACTAGAAAAGAAAAAAAAAATGTATTGTGAAATAGCTACTGTAGCTACAAAACTACATTTGGCTGCAAGCTCTTTTTAGAAAAAGAATAATTATACAGTACTGTGCATAAGTCTTGTTCCACCCATCCTTTCTTCATTCATTCATTCATTCATTCATTCATTTTCTACACCGCTTAATCCTGTGTTCAGGGTCACGGGGGGCCTGGAGCCTATCCCAGGAGACTTCGGGCACTAGGCGGGGTACACCCTGGACAGGGTGCCAATCCACCGCAGATCTTTTCTTCAAATTAATTTAAGTCATATTCTGTAGATTTGAACAAATGTTTTACTGTAACAGGCTGCATAAATATACAATTTTATAACAGGTTGTTTATGTAATAACCTCAGCAGCGACCTCATTTCCCCTCTCGTCTGTTCCAGCATTCAGCATCAACAGTATACTAATCACCGGCCTGACCTACTTAACAGTTTTTCATGCCTTAAAATAGATGGAATTTTTTTGATAGGTCACTGTCTGTCTTTTAAAACAAAAAATAACTAATAAATGAATAAATCCTCTGAAACTGGGAGCCACGATCTTGCCAAAAATGTGAGCCAAATTCAGTATTAACCAAAAAAAAAAACTACTGCTTGGCTCTGGAACTATAATCTGGCTCTGGAAGCAATAAAATGTAAAGACATTAGGGGTGGCTCAAGATTTTTTTTCACAGTCCTGTATGTAAATGCATTGTTTTAGCTCTTTCATGGTAAAGATATTATATCTTCATTCTCTCAATTCTTTGCCAGAGACCATGCTAAGGCCTGGCTCCTCTACTCTACTATTAAAACATTTAATAACTACTCCCGTGAATGTTACTAAGACCTGTCGCTGCTATCATTCCTCATTATCATTCACATTATAATTCTTGTCATTATTTCAGGTGAGGCCTCCTGCTCCGTCCTTTTCTGTGGTGTGTGTTTGGATATGAACGCTCACCCATTACCTAATATCACCATCCGATTCCCGATCACGGACTGCATGGGGTCTGAGGCGTGGGGTCTATGAACTGTTTCAAATTTGGTTAATCTTTTTTGGACACTCTGGGCCATGCTTTGTTTGGGTTGGATTACAATATTCAAGGTCACTGCGGTGACGTCTGCGCCTGTTTACGCAAGTGTTCATTTACATTTGCATGTCTATCTACTGCTATTGATTGACACGGACAAAACAAAACACAAACACAGCATTCTTTTTTTTTTTTTTGAACGGTCTGTGTGGCTTTTTACAATCACCAACACCAGATTGAAAAATATATAATACTACAGCACCGTTCGATTCTAAAATGTAATTGGCCTAAAGGTGACTGCAAAGAGTGTATTAATGGATTTCTTTATGATGCATTATTATTTTTCATAATAACAACCTACGAAGAGACTTATACAACTGATGCACTTCATAAGGGAGGCTTGTTTTTTCAACTCATGTAAGGAGTCTCCAGTGCTAAAAATGTGAAGTAACGTTGTACAGATGGTACTCAAGCCGTATTCTGGTTTTACCGCCACGCCTCACGGCAGCAGCATTTGGGTTTGTGCGTTTACTGGCTTTTACCTCTGAGTGGTGCTATAGAGCTTTAAAGCTGCACGTAGTAGCGGATAAAATCAAGTGAAACATTGCAGTTAAACGAGTTTAGAGTCACAGTCACAATTACGGTACAAATTTAGAATTTAAATTAGATAAAATCTTATTACGATCGAGTTTAAGCAAAGTTAACATTAACACAGTGAGCCTTTAGATTTTATTATGTGTAAGATAAGATAAGATAAACCTTTATTAGTCCCACAAGGACTAAGGGGAAATTTGTTAATTTGTGTAGTTAGAAAAGCTACACATGTAGGGTTTTGTGTCATTTTATATTTTGTATTATTTAAATTTGTAGTAGATTTATTAACTGAAATAAATGAAACTAAATGACCATAAAATTCAAACACTGTCAGGACGTGCTACTGCATCAGCAGGTGTCGATGTTTTTTGCGTTATTATAAGAATTAAATGCAGTAGGCTGTTATGATCATCATAATGTTCTTTAATAAATAATGAAAACGTTTTACATTTTTACATCCCAGTAGCACCCCAATTGCGCTGTACCCCCGCCGGCAAATCTTATAAAATACAAGTGAAACATTAAACAAATTTAAAGTTTTGTATTTAAATTAAATAAATTCAAATCCCACAGAAAATTCAATGTAGAAAATTACAGAAAATTCAAAGTGGTAGCACTGAAAAATGGTAATGCTGGCTATGCTAGAAAGGTATCAGAAATTTCCTAGATCTCAGTCCAACTGAGCATCTATGGACAAACATGTCAGATCCATGGAAGCCCAACCCTGCAAAGAATCTGCTCCTAATGTCCTGAGAAAGTAGGACGGTTGGACATCGAGCCAACAACCCGTCCCTTTTAAAACCTACTGTATAACAGCATGTCACAGATTTATCACACACCCCATCAACAGTGCATTTCCCAATTATTTGATTCCTTACATAAGCTTATTAGCAAGATGTCAACTTCAGCATGAATACATAGCTGTCATGGCGCTCAGCCATTTTGTCCGACACTCTCACCCTACATGGCTCAGGTTCTAGTGCCACAGTGTTAAAGTGAAACAACAGATGCATGTGACTGTATTCATTCCAGTTGGTATAACTGACGTTTAAAATATTCACCAAAAAAAGAAAGAAACAGGGCCGACTTTCCCCACCAGACAAATCCCCCTGTGCTCTCCAGTAGCTTCACATAGGGCAGCAGGGGGCGTAGCAGAGAACTCTAACTGGATCTCCATCCTTTCCTGATCCGTATCTCTCTCATATTTCATCACATAATTACAAGAGCCCACCCGTCATTGGGCCCAAGGGTAGACAGGCCCACCCCTCACTATGACGCCCCTGAAGGCAGTAAAATGATTTAGACACAGGACAGAGAAAATTACAATATTTGCACTGGGTTTAATCAAACACAAAACAGTGCATCACAATTTATATTCATAAAAACACTACACTCAGGGCCTAACACACCTGATAAAGTGAGAAAACAACAGAACGCACGCAGTAGCATATGAAATGCAGCAGTCATGCCAGAGCCACAGAACAAAGAGAATGTGTGAGAGATCCAGCAAACGCTCTTATTGCCAAAGCTCGGGATCATAAGTCACAAAATAACAACAGAAATACATAAAGCGAGATTAAACACATTTATCTGTGAGGTCAAAAACATACTAGTGATGAAAACTACTTAAAAAGAACGAAAGTAAAAAGCAAAAGTTGTAATAATAATAATAATAATAATAATAACAGTATGACTATGACTACTACTAATAATAATGAATAGAGAAAGTGCAGAGAAAGAAGAATCATTATTGATACAAAAGAAGTGGAAAAGAAAAGGAAAAATAAAGATTTCAAAGTGGGATTGTGCTTCATCTATTATTTTGATTCTCTTTTTCTCTTTCTCTTCCCTTCTTATGTGCAAATATTGTAATGTGACGGTAAACATTAACATGTATTTCCCTCTTTGGATAACACTACAGTATGTCACTTCCCTCGCTCACACTTTAGTGCTGCAGCTGGTGTGTAACTTTGCTGGCGTCTGTAAATCCAGGGTCTTTCAGCTGCTCCTCTCGAGGAGGCGCCACAACAACTTTGGCATACTGTAGGTTTTATGCCGGATGCCCTTCCTGATGCAATCCTCACATTTTATCCGGGCTTGGGGCCGAGACTGCATCCCGTGGCTGGGATATTTGGTGGGAATCAAACCTGCACCTTCTGTATGGCAGACAAGAAACCAACCGCTGATCCACCGGTTCCCCTTGTTGTAAATGGACTTTAATGTTAATTTATTTTATTGTATTGTTGAATGGTTCAGCCCTATTATGATTGTTCCGATTATTATCCTATCGTGTGTGTGTGATTGATGCCTCACGCAGTTGGAAATGCGTGTCAATTTCAACTGTATTAGACAATAAATAATTTCTCTTCACTTAGAGAGCAGAAATTATTGGCGCCCCATGCCGGTGCGCTCAGGTCGTGATATGATAATTCGGAGGAATTAGGCGTAACGATTCGCCCTAATTTTATGAAATAGCGTCATGAGAATTTTATGAAAGTAAGAATTTGTAACATAATCGGTTATCATTTCCTGGGCCGGAAAATACCAGGAGATGAAATATTACCAGAAATAAATACAATTGTAAAATAATATATGTAAAATAAATTACAATTAACGTACACTAATTACGTATAATTATACAATAATAAATTTTTTCCTTTCCAATTAAGAAATCTTACACTTTATGAACGTAGGATAAGATTTTTAGAGAGAAAGAGAGAGAGAGAGAGTTATATAATAAATTTTAAATGAATCTGCTTAACGAAGCGGCTTACAGCGAAATCATTTGCAGCCCTAATTATCAGCTTTCTGGAAGTTTGTTCTAAAGTCTGATTACTGAAAATGTGCTGAGGTGTACATAAGGTGTACAGCCAGGTACTGAACTCAAACTTAAAATATAAAACACTAAGGACTTTTACACAAAAGTGCCTTGGCTAATGATTTCCCATTTGGTTTGTCCCACAAAATTAGTGATAATGGATGCAATTAGCGTGCTGAAGCGCTCCACTGCAGGCAGCTGTGCTGCAATAATACACCTAGAGACTGAATGACTGCCTGGTGTCCATGTTGATCAGAGGTTGTTGTTTTTTTTTCCTTTCTATTTCACAAATGCTGTTTTGACCTCTTTCTCAGTTAAAGCCCACTGCCATGCAAACAAACCGGTTCTGGCTATGAGACTGTATAATCCCTCATAACCACAGTGCTACTGAATGCTCACCAAATCTGATTGGTCAGCACTAAGAAAAAAAATCCCTATAGCAACAGATGAGTATTGCTATGTACGTATATATTATTCCAAACATATTCTGTTATATTGTGATGTTATCATGTGAGTAGAGGTTTATTTACAATTTCTGGAAGGAGTCTCCAGTGTCAGGACTCTGTGACAACAAACCCAGGCTCTGTTCCTGGTTAGATGACAAGCGGTAATGGTTTGTCATGTTATTGAAACTTTAAGAGAATGAAAAAAAAAAGGCAAGGCTGAAGAGAAAGAACTCTACGAAAGACACTTTATGAATTCGCATATTTATATTTTCATCCATGGACCACTGCACAAATCACTTTAAATAAGACACTTTACGAAGTCACTTTTTATGCATATTTGCACACCACAGCCATTTCAAAAATTCAAAATTTCTG
>JAQMYK010000005.1:2484890-2495893 GCA_030014345.1 Clarias buthupogon
GGGGCGAGGGGGCTGCACCATTACAGAAGGAAACACCTTTGCTTCACACAGGTGTGAATCTCTTCTCAGCTGGTGTCAGATTAATTAAATTCATCAGAGCAGCTCAAAGATTCCAGCCTGCATTATGCGCTCTGGTGAAGAGCAAAACAATAGGATTCAAGTTAAATAAATTACACACATAAATTACGTTCATCTGCTCCCTTATAATTTATAAAACTGCAAATTTAGTTTAAGATGTATTTAACTTAGTTACACACGCGATTCTGGGAGAAATGTGGCAACAAGATTAAGTTAATTGTTTCTCAATGATAAAATAAAAAAATATATATATATACTGTATATAATTCCCACCCGCAATTTTACATTAACTAAAGTCTTAAGGGTGGCGTAGTGGTTAGCACTGTCGCCCTACACCTCCTGGGTCCGGGTTTGATTCCCGCCTCGGGTTCTGTGTCTATGGAGTTTACTGTACATGGTGGGTTTCCTTCATGTACTCCAGTTTCTTCTCAGTCCAAAAACATGCAGATTAGGCTAACTGACATGCCCAAATTGCCCAGAGTGTGTGTATGTGCCCTGTTTTGTGATTCTGGCACCCCGTCCAGGGTGTACCCCGCCAAGTCTCCTGGGATAGGGGCTCCAGGCCACTTGTGACCCTGTGTTCGAAATAAAGCGGTATAGATGAGTGAGTGAGTGAGTGAGTGAGTGAGAGTAATGTCTTTAGGTTGACTATTTGGGATTTTTAATGACCCGAGTGTAACAGCACCACCGTTGGTCTGATGCAAATTACAGTCCATACTGTACATGACTGATGTGAGGAGGTTAATGTTTATCGTGTGCTCCTTTTTTCCCATCTTTTCCAGTGTCAGAGTATTTTTGTCTACATTAAAATTACTCATTTAAACAAATTACCCGGACAATATATAGACTGTTGTATAAAATCCTTAACCAAAGTGTATTAAGTTGCTGAGAATACACATTTTATATATATATATATATAGTATATACCATAGTGCAGGTTGATGCGGTTAATATTAAATACAATGATATAGTACTGCCTGTACTATACTGTACCATACAGTATGTACTACCATATCATATATCATATTAGATACCTGCTTAACTTTGGTAGCCACTGGGTTACCCAATAAGCACCATGGTACTCACCAGATGTATTGTTACACTATAGTACTACTACGGTACTATAGTAAAGTAATGTCATGATACATACTATATACTGTATATAGTGCATCTTAGAAATCCTGTATTTTAGTATGACATTATCCGTTTCTGAATTCTTTAAGAGTGATCGAGAACTGCAGTCAGCGGAAAAAGTGAAAATGGTGGATTATTTACGCGCTCATTCTTCGCTTCCTAAGATGCATTTGCAAGGAGAAACAAAAAGTAGACTAAGCGCACATTGTCCAATCAAAGTATTCAGATGACAGAAGCATAAGCTGTTTTCTTTTTCAGCATGAGGAAAAGTAACACTTTATCACTGCTGTCTTGAAAAAAATGGAAATGTAGTTCGATGAGAAAAATTAAACTGTGCATTTCCTTTCTATTCTGAAACTCCATGGCAGTAATTCTAAGTGTAACGTGTGATCGTAGGGTAGGAGTAAATAGGTGTAGGTGTACAGTAAATGAACGCCTTCGTTCTAATCTGTTGCTGTTTCAATATCACTGCACACCAGCATGGAATATAGTTTGTACATACAGTACAGTATCTTACAGTCTGATGTGTCGTTCCTTATTTACTGTGCATGGTAAAGATCTAACTGTGAGTGTGATGAAGAAGAGAAGAACGAGTGAGGAACAAATGAGGAAAAATGTTTATAGCAGCTTGTGTACTGTACTGTATGTGCTATGGTAAAATAATGATTTTTTTTTTTATTGAATGGGGGAATACCAGAGAGAGAGAGAGAGAGAGAGAGAGAGAGAGAGATGGTACGGTGCCAAAAACAATATACCAACTGAATGTTTAACTTCATATTTATCAGTCATTTCAGTTTCCAGTCGAGTATTTTATGTTGGCACAAACTAGGCATAGAGCTGGAAAAAGAAAAAGAAAAAAAAAACGAAGAAAGAAAGAATGAATTCTGCAACTCGTTCTTTTGAGCATGCCTCCCGAGTCCTCATTCCCACCCACAAGATAAGATAGTATACGTACTGTATACACCCTCCTCTATACGGTCTGTTACTGAGACGCCGTTGGGGTTTTAAAGAATAAGCAACATTCTGTGTCGCCAGATCTGTGTAACAAAAGTATCCCTTACGAAAAGGTGCGAAAACATGGTGTGCACTTAAAATAAAAGGAGAATAAATATAGAATGTACAGTATATGAATCTCAACCTTTTTTTTTTTTTTTTTTTTCTAATTAGCTGCTCAATGAAGTAAGACGTTTAAGGAAGCAAAGGAACCGTGTTTTTCTTTTCTTTTATGCTTTGCTATTTTTACTGGATGGCATTTACCTGAAGGTCGTACATTTTCAAGTGTTCATTATTATTTGTGCATTTTCTGTATTTTTGTTCCTTCAACACCACCTTGCTTGTACAACCAACAACATTTTACAAACAGAAGAGTCGCCTCTCTTTCTATTTCTTAAAGGTTTTCCTCGTTATACTGGGCGGCGTTATTATTGGTCTTTCAGAATGACTACAGGTTCCCGAACAAAAGCCGATTAAGGAGGAATCATCGGGTGTCCTTCGATCCATCCATCAACCCATCGCTCCACATCTTTCCCCATTCCTGACAGACAGAAACCGTTCATCTTAACCAGTCACACGTCATGCAAATGATAAACAGTATGATGTATGATAGCTGCTCTCTCTCTCTCCCTAAGGCAAGCTCAAAGGATTCGCGACATGAAGCAGAACCTGAAATCGGCTCCTCGTATCTTTTATACCGGCTGTCTGTGTCAGGCGGTCAGGATTGAAATAAAAAATCTTCCTTTAAGTGCAGTTTGATGTCTCCATAGGTGCTGAGATCACACAATACTTTTCTCCCACAAGAATATACATTTATCTCCCACTCTCAGCCCACACATCTTATTTTTATCTTTTAAAGATTGGCAAGTGCGGAAAGATTCCTTGTGTCACATCAGACAATCAGAACAGGTTTATCCATATCTGATCATCGCTAAAATGTTTTTCTTTCCTCTGTGTTAGTCTTTGCAGAGAGCTGGATAAAATAAATATCCAGACTTGATGTTCACGGGTTTGATGACACAATAAGCTGTTTTTTTTTTTAATGAAATTTTTTTAAAAGAAAAAAAAAACAAAGAATTATGAATTGCGTTCATTGTTTGTACATATTTCTTATGTGTTATTATTAGTACACTGTAATTCGTTCATTAATTTTCAGTAAATACTTTACACCTTTGATGGGACGTTTAAAATACCTGATCAAAACTAACAGGTTTTCGGGAGACTGAAAGAAACCAGAGAATACAGAGGAAACCCTGATGGACAAAAGACGAACATGTGGAACTGTGAAGAAGAACCTGAGGTCAGGATCAAACTAGGAATCCAAAAGCTATTAGAAACTAGAGATTCACAATTCGCTCTAAAAGTCAGATTCTTTCCTTTTTCCAGTATATTAAAAGACATCCTACAGTAGTTTAAAATCAGAAGATGGGTTTGAGATAACATCAAAATCCCAGCTTCCATTTCTTGATCCATTTATCCACCCATCCATCTAGGAACCTCTGTTCTGTAGTCCAAGTAGGGCCTGTATAGGTCAATGGTGACCACTGTATTTTTCCCCCCCTTTTTTACGACCTTGGTGTGACCTCTGAACACTGATCAGCCTCATCTGCATGTCTTTGGACTGTGGGGAGGAAACCCACCAAGCATGAGGAGAACATGCAAACTCCATGCACACAGACCCCATAGCGGGAATTAAACCCAAACCCTGGAGGTGTAGGGGACGACAGTGCTAACCACCATACTATTGTGCTGCCATCCATGTTTTGATATTTACATCCAAATGTCTGAAAAAACAGAAAATGGCAACAATGTTTAAGAGAGCAAAAAGTGTAGGAACAGATTCTTAAAGTAAGTTAAAGTAAATAACAGTATATCCTAAACTGTGAACATCACTGAACTCTTCTTTCTTAATGTTCTTTGGCAATCTGCTTGTTTTGAGGAGTTCCTCTCTCCAGTCTCCACTGATGAAGATGAAATGCTGCTTAATTGGGTTAAGGTTTACTGATTGACCTGCCTGGTCTAAAACCCTCCACTTTTTTTCCCTGGAAAGACTCTGATGAAGTCCCTTGTTGTGTTAGTGATACAGTACTGTATGTTTTGGTTATTTGATAATCACTCACTCACTCATCGTCCATGCCGCTTTATCCTATATTCAGGGGGGCCTCGAGCCAGGAGCCAATTTGGGAACACCAATTAGCCTAATCTTTGGACTGTGGGAGGAAACTTTAAAAAAGGCACGGGGAGAATATGCAAACTCCATGCACACAGACCTAAGGCAGGAATCGAACCCGGAACCTGGAGGTGCAAGGCAACTGTTCTAACCAGTAAGCCTCCATGCCGCCACTGCAAGCTGATGCTCCTTCTAACTGCCTGCATTTTACGAAATTTGTAGACAGAAGTTTTTTGTAAGCAGCACGGTGACTTTGTGGTTAGAACTGTCACCTTGCAATATTTCTGCTCTCAAAGACTTTAAATGGCGTGCTGTGACACCTTCACCTTGGTGATGTCACTGAGGTTTTTGACTGTGTGGTCTGAGAATTTCTTCACACTTTTCACAATGTTTCAGTTATAAACTGCTGTTGTTTTTCTTGGCCAACCTGTTTGATGTCTGGTTGTTAAAACACCTTTTATATTTTATGTTTTTCCCCAAGACATTCAAAATTGCTTTATTGGCTAATCCTAATGTTGTGCAGTAGTTCTGATTGATTTCTCCTCTTTCCTTTGACTTAAAATAACTTACATTCCTCAAATAGACAGCTCTCTAGTCTTCACGTTAGTTTATCCTTTTTAACAATAAACTCTGAACTGTATTATTTTCTTTGTTTGCTCTCAAACATAAATGTTCTCCGGGTATCGCGGAAACATCGCCCTGTAATTGTGCAGTTTTATTAAAAAATAGTAATAATAAAAAGTATTTATTTTTTCATGTTTTTTTTTTTTTTATATATAATAACGTTCATTAAAAATACCTGGTTGGTATTTATGTTGTACAGCTTTACCATAGTTTCTGCAGACTATTTCTGTCACTCACTTTTGTCTGAGAAGGTAAAATGCACACAGAGTGAAGTAACAGTTGGTGTAACAGTCATATCCAAAGGTGATGATCTTCCAGACGTCCCTCGGACACGATTTAAGCAAAAAAAGTGACAGAGCTTTTGCAGTTGCTGCTCCACATTTGTGGAACCACTTACCACTTGACACACAAAGTGCTCCGTCCATCGCTGGACGTCTCTGTAAGTCACCCAAAGAAACCCACCTGTTTTCTTTGGCATTTTCTGTCTTGTAATCTTTTATCCTGTTGTGATCTCTATAAACAATTTATGTTGTCTTCGTTTTAATTTTACGTTTAGCCATCGTTGATTACATTTTGCTCATCTACAATCATTAGTTTATTTGTATTACAGATATTGGTCCAGTACAGTAAATGTGTTTTATTAATACATTTTTATCTACTTTACTTACTTTTACTAAATGTTTGCCATCATCATAACGCTGCATGAATTATTAGGAACAGAGCACATATCGCTGACATAATGACTGCAGTCAGATGCAAGTGTAAACCTTACAGCCGTGTACAAAAGGCTTCGTATCACCTAAATGATAACGAATGGCTTGGACAAACATTTAGATAAAAATTCTATTATTTTTGACGTTATAGTTTTTGATATATGCTGTGAGCAGACGTTAGAGTCACAGACAGTGAGCTACATCAATCAAACCCTGTTAGCACTTTCAGATAGCTCGTATCTTTTTGCTCATTTATTTCCCCAAGATTCATTAGGAAATCATAAACAATATGCCAGTGTGTGTGTGTGTGTGTGTGTGTGTGTGTGTGTGTGTGTGTGTCGCTTTGCCAGGGCTGACTACAGTAACTGATGGAACCTGAACTGTTGAATGATTTCACAGATAACCAATACTGTATATATTAACACAAGAAAACGTCCTATGTTTCTTCGGTGTACATTTTCATGACTCCTCATACCGTGGTATAAAAAAGTGTTTGCCCCCTTACTGATTTCTTTTTTTCTTTTTTTGCATGTTTGCAAAATTCAGTCCTGACCTGAATCCAATTGAGATGCTGTGATATGACCATAAAAGGTGGGTCATGCTCAAAAACCCTCTAATGTTTCCTCAACGATAAGTGGTCCAAACTTCCTCCAGAGCGCTGTAACAGACTCATTGCAAGTTATCGAAAACGCTCGATTGCAGTTATTGCTGCTAAGGGTGAGCCCAACCAGTTATTAGGTTTAGGGGGCAAACACTTTTTCACACAGGGCTATGTAGTTTTGGATTTTGTTTTCCCTTAACAATAAAAACCTCCATCTTTGACTAATATTTAAATTTGTTTGAAACATCTGACACATTAAAGTCTGAAAAACATGCAAAATAAAAGAAAAAAAGAAATCAGTAAGGGGGCAAATACTTTTTCACACCACTGTATTTCCACAACTCCAAGTAGAAGTCCAGTTGGCAGTTAAACGGTTAACCACTGCAGGACTTTGGTGGCTCAGTGGCAGACTTCTCACCTGCCATGTAATTCTTCTCCCTCCCAATGCCTCGCACCCTGGCACTAGGCGTGGAGGACACACTTAATGCTGATCCCAATCGCAAATAAAAGTGCCAAAATCAAATTTGCAGATTGAATGATGCACTATGGAAAAATTATAACAACATAACCAAAGGGTTAAAAAGTATTTTCAATAGTGCATGCTCGAAAATAATAAGCACACGGTGCCATGATCTGCCGTTTGACTCAGAGCAGGTGGGAAATGTGTTAGCTGAAGCGCTGAAGTGTGTGAATGTGTTGATGGTGCCCTGTGATGGACTGGAATCCCGTCCAGGGAATATTCAGACTATCAGGGCCAACACGAGGAGAAATCAATTGCAGGTAAAACTGAAGTTTATTAAAGAACAAAGCACCCGAATCAAAAATAAATAAGACAACCCTCTCTCTCACTCACCTACCATCTATACTGCTTTATCCTGTATACATGGTATGGAGGTGGGGCTCAGAGCCTATCCCAGGAGACTTGGGGCACAATGGAGAGTACACTCAGATGCTCATTCACACACTACAGGCAATTTAGCCTGATATATATGTCTTCAGACTGTGGGAACATGCAAACTCGGGTGATGTGGGAACATGCAAACTCCATGAACCCGAACTGTGGAGGTCCGAGGCGACACTAAGCCACCGTGCCGCCAAGCAAGACAACCTCAGTGATCAAAAGACAGACTAGTGTCAGGTGATTAGCAAACAGACATAACACAGAACAGACAGGATCAGAGTCAACAAGATCAAGATCAAAAACAAGATCATAAACAACTGGGCACAAAGAGTGCACACTACAAAGGTGAGTGTTCTTAGAGTTCTTATACAGGATGATTCACTTGAAAGAGGTCCCGAATATTCTGTAATATTCCTCACTATGATGAAGCAATCTGAACCAAAAATTACGCTACAGTACATACCTTGACTTAAGTCTGTTTCATGTGTCATTACATGCCTTACATGCATTACTGTACATGCAATGCCGGAAGTGATCTGCCAGACACATTTCGACGTGGTGCTCCATGTTCCTGAAGTGACTGAGTGAAGGGGTACGGCGTTAAACAAGGTGATACTGTAGCTGCCTGGCGCCTAAATTATCAGCCCTACTCAGAAAACATCCCAGTGTTTTCGAATCTCTGTATACTGAGGAGTGTATTGTATTGTACGTTGTTTCATGCAGATTGCTATTGAGAGTTAGTACAGAATATTTGGGGCCTCTTTTAAGTGAATCACTCTGTATACTGAGGCAGGTAATGAAGTGCAATTAGTTCTTGGGTTAATTGGAGTATGTACTGTAAGCTAGAAGTTGGAGTTCTCACAGGCCATGTTTGTAGTCTGTGTTGGGTTTTGAAAGTTGGGGGCTGACACTAATTTGGGCATAGAGCTCATGCCCAGTGTTCCTGGCATAGGCTCTGGGTTCTGGTTTCGGACCAACTTACAGTGAATTAACCTGAAGGTGAACAAATAAAAAAAATACTGTATATAGCGTATGTAAAATACTTCTGCGTTGGGTTTTGACAGTTGGGGGCTAATAGTGATTTGGGCATAAAGCTCATGCCCATGTGTTCCTGGCATAGACTCTGGGGTCTGTTTCTGAGTAACTTACAGTAAATTAACATAAAGATGAACAAATGTAAAAGATATATAGCATATGTAAGATACTTAACAAAACTAGAATACTACATTCATGGTGCCTTTTTAAGTGCTACAATGAAAGTTGTATTAATGTCATTTCCCACTTCATAACAAATGACTAAAGTAAAGTGAGGGAAGAGAAAAAACAAAACATGGATGCATAGATGATTTTTTTGTTTGTTTGTTTGTTGACATGTCAGAGCACGAAAAGTTCATAACTATTCTTAATCTAAACCTAATTTAATTCTAAACTATTTTAGAAAGTAGAGAAGCAGGGCTTGTGTAATCTGGTATTTCAGTACATGGCACTAAATAGTTTTTGGTGGATGCTACCGATCGTAGGCAGGGAAGTTGAAACTGCGCCTAGACGCAGCATATGCAGCATGTCTGTACACAGCTTGTAGCCAGAGCTACTCGGGGCACTTCAGTTCAACTGCCAAATTTGATATTCTTTCTCGCAGGTACTACTGTACTGTACACTTCGAGTCAATTCATTAGACAGGCGTAAGAGCTGTTGTGCGGATCGGACGGTGCACTGCGGCGACCCTTTCGACGGGAGCAGCCGAAAGACCAACAACAAGCTGAACAGAGTTTAGGAAGGTTTTTATGACTGATCCTGAAAGCCGTGATTAATTCCGACTGAAATGTAATGATGACGAACCTCTGCATCAGTTGTAGAGCACAGAGGTCAGCTCAGTGATCATAAGGAACTGTAAATAGAGTTTGACTACATTATGCGCTGGACGTTATTAAATTATACTCGATGGCTGGTTCTGACTCAACCAAAATCTCTTTTTCTTCTAGTTAATTACATTGTGCTCTCGCTCTCTCTCTCTCTTTCTCTCTCTCTCTCTCTCTTCTACTTGAGGAAATGAGCATTAGAATAAATCTTTGACAGATTTCATGAACAGAAATAATAAGCCCATGACATTATAATATGTACTTTAATAGTATTAGAAGCAGGGTGAAAAGGAAAAAAAATCTTTATAAGAGTCGCAATCTTCTTTTTTGCCAGAATGACACGTTCAGCTTATTCCACAGAAGTACGTGATTTAACTTCGTCTACAAGAAATATGCAAAATTCTCACACAATTTAGTCCTAGTGCTCCTCACTAAAAGTGACAACAAATCATGATTGTATAATGATTTATGAAAATCATGCTAAAGATCTCATCACTGAACTTATTACAAAAGTACATTTTAAATAGCACACTGTAAGTGCATTATGTATTATACTGTATAACTGTAGAACACCTGGATTCCTCTCTATAAATGAGTAATACGTGATCCATATCCGATTTACTGAACAAATCAGAGACTTCTTGTCATTAGACTGTTTATATGATGTTTTTAATGTAACCTGTATCTGACATTAGTCTGAACAGATTCTTGCTCCTAATCTGAACAGTGCGTCACGTCATGTGTTTGAGCCCACTATAAAAAAAAAGGCATGTTACCCGGAAACATGTTCGGTTCACATCTTTAGTTTCTTTCGGCCCTGCTTTTTAAACTGTTTTTTTCACTAAGTCAGGTTAACATATTGCCATGTTCGAACACTAACATAGCAGTTGCAGTATGCGCCTTCTAACATCGCTTCTAATCTTGTTTTACAGCAACATTACCCTAAATGCTTTTAAGGTGTATTACTAATTGTTAAACTACGCACCGGAGAGCAATCTAAAGCGCACGCACGTTTGCAGGCATACACACACACACACGCACACACACAGACCAATAACAACTACATTATTTTCACTTTTTATCTATTCCAAATAAAACTAAACGACTTTTTTGCTGCCTCATTTTTGTAAGTTAACTTTATCTAAAACTTCAGCTAAAACCCAGCAAACATTTGGACATTTGACGAGCATTGAAATAACGTCCCTCTGACACGTCCCTCCCATTATGGTTGAAAAATAGTTCCAAAATTAAAGTTGAATGGACGTGTTTGATGTTTCACAACAGCTGTCATAAACGGTCATCAATCATCCAGTTTTTTGCTTGGAGGTTATATATTGAACAACTCTTAGCTAAAAGTCAAGTCTTAGCTAATAATAGTCAGTTATACTGTACATGCAACCCCAGAAAAATATGTTCTGTGTCTCATATTTTTACCAATTAATGCCGTCTTACCGTGACTATTTTTGGCCGGGAACACGACATCACTGTCAGACCAATGTTTGCTGGGAAGCTGTGCTGCAGAAATCCTACCAGCAACTTTTACCTTCTTAAGACCCGATCTTTAATTTTGAATGCATTTTTAATATTTCCTATGTATTTCGGATTAGTAAAATCTAAGCAATGTCTTTCAACAGGAAACTGAGTTTGACAGCGTCTTGTGTTTCTACTGATTAGTGGTAAAGAACGTGAAGAAAGTGGAACGATGAGGCTACAGGGAGCAGAGGTAAAGAAGGTGCAGGACTTTAAGTTCTTAGGGTCAACGGTCCAGAGCAACGGAGAGTATGGAAAGGAGGTGAAGAGGCGGGTACAGGCAGGTTGGAATGGGTGGAGAAAAGTGTCAGGTGTGTTGTGCAATAAAAGAGTATCAGCGAGAATGAAAGGAAAGGTGTACAGGACAGTGGTGAGACCAGCGATGCTCTACGGCTTAGAG
>JAQMYK010000005.1:2515345-2526046 GCA_030014345.1 Clarias buthupogon
GCCCTAAGCCTCCTGGGATAGGCTCCAGGTCCCCGCGACCCTGAATAGAGGATAAAGCGGTATAGAAGATGACTGACATTTATCCAGAGTGACTTACATTTTTATCTCATTATCATCCCAACAGGGACAACTTGGTTGTCGTGGGATTTGAAACTGGGACCTTCCGAACCGTAGTTGAATGCCTTAACCACTGAGCTACCCCAGCTACCATTTTGCTCATGGACTGATTCATTGAAACCGGAGAGGCTGACTCGTTTCTCCCGCAACCCCACACGTGAACACATATACAATATACCGGACTTTAGACATTTTATACATTAACTTACACACTTAAAATATTGCACTGCAGTGTCTTTTTTTCTATTTTGTGATTGAACCGGAAGTAGAACCACGGTCTGTTCGTGCGGAAATTCATATAACTCAGCCTTTAAACTTAAAAGCATCGCCCTCCATCATGAAGACTTCTCCGTGTTGGAAAACAGAAAGGTGCAGCTTTAGCTCTGACTTCACAAAGCTCTTGAAATAAAGGCTCCAGTCGTTAAAAAAAAAATAAATAAATAAATAAATAAAAAAACATAATAATTATAATAAGAGCAAACAAACAAAAAAAATAAAAAGAAAGATCATCACAGGGCCGTAGTAAGCCCAGGAGATTTTGGGCATGAGGCAGCGCACGACATGAAATTTAAAAATTCCCGGAGGAAACATGCGAGGCCACAATGCTAACCATTACAGCACCGCGCTGCCGTAGAAATGGTTATCAAGTGGAAAATATACACAATATAAAATTGGTAGGTTTTTTTATTTACTATGTAATTTTTGTGTATTCACATCTACAGTACCTTTATTAATGAAATTTTCATTGTAATATCCATAGATTTGCATTTGATACCGATAGGTTGAGGATTCCCGCACTGTGGTTATGCTTCATAGATCCCTGGGCATCGATTTTGAAAAGCAGGACTCAAGAGACTGCTTGAAATAAAGCTGAAACAAACAAACAAACAAAAAAGCCACACATTTCTCTTGGATTCCTAAAAGCGACAATGAGAAGCCGAAGGCACAGGGTTAATGTAATCAGTGATTACAGCACAGCCGCGTCCCACACATCTTTGAAAACTCTAAAAACATCAAAGCAGCTTCACTTTCCTCTGGCCTTTGGTGTCCTCTGCATGACAGCCACCAGCCTGCGAGGCAGCGGTGCCACTGCACATTACCATAAAAGCTGCCTGTGAAATAAAGATAGAATTCTGCATGAGTCAGCCTCTAATGACGCATGCGTGAAAAACTGTTCAATATATATACTGTATATATACATCCTGAAATTCTAAGGGTTAAAAATGCTGTATAATGAATACGAACATGACTTTCAAGTCAATAATGCCATTTTTTTTTTCTGATCTAGCTTTTGCTGTGGTGTGTCATACTGTTGCATCAGGAGTAGAAAAGCTGAGAGCTGTACCAATCATAAATGCTTGCTCAGGCATGCGCCGTCATCACACCATGACAACAACAACAAAGATGTGACTCACAAGCAAAAACAAGGCTTTGGGTTTTAGTGGTCATTTTCTGACGGTATCCCTTCAGAGTTTGCTGACAGAAGAGACACATGGACTCTGTCAGAGGCATGTAATAGCACAAGGAAAGTGAGGGCAATCAGCGTCGCCCACTTGGGGATGTGATGATGGCTGGAGGCTTTGACAGCTTCCAATAGTGGCACTTCAGATAAAGAGGACAAAAGTTCACAGGGATTTTCAGGTCATCTGAAACTTTGATGGTGCCAACTGTGGTTTCAGAACGATCCAGTCTGCAGCAGAATAAATGAGGTTTGGAAACGTACATCTACTAAAAAAAAAAAAAGAATCTTAATAAAAGGAAAATGAGTAAATGAACCAAGTGCATCATCAAGCCAAACAGCAACAAAAAACAAAAAACAAACAAAAAAGACCAACATAGGCCGAGGAGTATTAGGAGCTCATTAGACTTTGAAAACAAGCCAAAAACCATCAGCTGAGGACAAACCGAAGACAAACGATTTCTAAACTAATGAGGTCAGGTGCACAGTTGTAGAATTGTTAATGACGCCCCATAATTACAACAAACGACACAGTTCTTTTAAAAATCATTTTAACATGTGCAATAAAGAACCTTGTTTAAAGGTTAATTAAGTAATGACTTCTATTTAATATGCTTCACAAAGCAGGCGTTTAAAACAGAAGTCACACACAAACATTAATCCAAATCCGGATTGACGCCGGTCCATGCATGGGTGGGCAAGAGCAAGCTTTAATTCAATTTTATTTTGTTTTATTTTATTTTATTTTTCAATCTCTTTGACTGGAGAAAAAAAAAGCTAATATTTATTCATATTCATGACATGTAGAAACAACTTTTAATTCCATGAGCATTTTATCAAGTATTCCATAGGGGGCAATATTATTGCTTCCACAGTTTGTTATTAAATGTACAACAAGCTTCCCAGAAGGCTTCTGACACCAGAGACCTCCATCAATTACAAATTCTAGTGGCTCACTAGTGTGTGTCTGAGCATTATTCTTTATAAATTAGGCTGCTGCAACTGATGGATGGATGGATGGATGGATGGAAGCCTAGCATTAAAAACATTTACTACATAGTAGTACACATAGTGTGCAAGTTCTTCTTGTGCCACCAAAACAGCTCTGATTCATCAAGGCATTGCCTTTACAAGACCTCTTAAGGTGTGCTGTGCTATCTATCATCAGCTCCTTTAGCTCCAGGAGGAACTGGGCCTCCATGGATCAGACTTCAGACACCTTTCGCTTTTTAACTGGTTATCATTCCTTAGTCCTTTCGTTACATTTCCTTTTCTATTTACAGTATTTGACACAAGTCGTTATCCATGGTGACTTACATAAGTGCTTTAAAGACTCCATCAGTAAATTTTTCACTAAGTTACTGACTAGACGTACCTTCAGCCAAACACTGTTCGGAAAGTTTCTTTCTTTTGAAATAAGAGATTTTTTTTAAGGGCTGTGGAATTTGGTTCCAATTACTTACATTGTACTCACACACTGGGTGGCAAACTTCACAGTTGGTGTGCAGAAGAGTAAAGCTTATAACGATCAAGACCTATGGCGATGTACAGTATGTAATTTTGGCTCATGACACACTTACGGACAGAAAGAGAGAGAGAGAGAGAAAGAAAGAAAGAAACTTTTCGGAATTTTCGTAAACTAAACAAGCTGAGCACATGGGAAACTTGGGTAACTTGGCAAATAACATATGGTGAGACACTATACCTACTTGAGTATTCATTATGGTCAGACATAAGTTTAATAACTGTATTTTTGTTATTATTTTAGTGAACTTATCTTAACAAATTGTTTGCCACTTGCCAGATAATTTATCCAAGAATGTTAAATTTCTTAGATTTTAAATAATTAAATGTAAATGTGCCCAAATATATATAAAGCTATTATTTTACAATGTGTATGAAATAAGGACAGTATGCAGAATATTAAATGTGAAGATTAAATGACAAGCGCAGACCAAGAAGAAAATATATTCTACGAAAATATATAGATATATTAAATCTCCATAGTTTTCAATCATAAGATAATTAGCTAGTCATGCACCAGGGAAGCATTTAAGTATCCTCTCCTCCTTGTCACCTATGACAGCTCTATTAATTATGCAAAACATTTTTCACATAATCACATCCTACTTAAGAGTGTATAAAAAGCCTGAGGGAAGAATCTTAAATTAATTTGTTACAGGTGTGCAGTGATGGCCTGGTGAACTGATAAGTAAATGTTTGCTCCGTGCGTAAATATAAGATCTGAGCAAGTCAGGAGATAAAAAAAAAAAAAAATTGTCAATACTACGTAAGATTTGGAGTGAGTGCTGTAATGTTTAACGTTAATTTTAAGGAGCTGTAAAGCTGAAGACAAGCAAGAGCCTGAAAAAGCCAGGATTAATGCATCTAGTTAGACAAAAAGGTATTTATTCTTTTTTTTTTATCTTGATAGTCTCTCGATAGAAAATTGATAGAATTTTAATTTAAACCTTTACACTTTAAATCTTGTGGCTAGAAATCTAGTACTCATACATACTGTACATACACATTTAACATGTAAAATGAACAATAGTTTCATAGTCATGGGTTTACATTGCTCTAGAAAATTCTAGATTTTACAGGGAGTTGTATGGTGCATGTGCCACATAATATAATAATAATAATAATAATAATAATAACAATAATAATAATAAACACAGCCATCACTCACTGTCTATACCGCTTTATCGTGTGTACAAGGTGGCGGGGTGGTGGGGTGGAGGGGGTGATGGTGTAGGTGGCGATTACGGACTTTGCTCAAGGGCTCACATTGGACAGGGTGCCAATCCATCGTACCCAGAGGAAACTCACCAAACATGCGGAGAACATGCAAACTCCGTGCACACAAAGATGGGAATCGAACCTGGACTCTGGAGGTGCAAGATGACAGTACTAATCACTAAGCCAACAATATATTTACTCACTTAAAAAATCGAAAGGGACATTTTTGCGACACACCTTTTGAAATAAAATCTTGAGTGTTGGTCTTCCATCTTTACTTTGATGAGGCAGTGGTGGCTAAAACGGTTAAGGCTGTGTATTACTGGTTTACTGAGCGGAAGGTCGGGGGGGTTCAAGGCCCAGCACTGCCAAGCTGCCACTGTTGAACCTTTGAGCAAAGCCCTTAACCCTATTTGCTCCAGGAGACACTGTATCCTGTCTGTCCCGAGCTGGGATACATGAAAAAATAATTTCACTGTGCTGTACTGTACTTGTGATAAATCCTTATTATATATATATTATATTATTATTTTATACACATGAGCATCAAAAGGCTGATCTAAAATCAGGTGAACATGAGCAGAATCTGTCATCTTGTCCCCAAAAGCAGCTAAACTAGCTAAAGAAGTCAGCAAGAGCTGAGAAACCTCGTGTCCTGGCCTTCATGTGGATGTTAATTTGACATGTACCACATACCGAAACTTTGTTGCCGACCAAATCCACTTTTTCATGGCAACAGTATTCATTAGTGACTTTCTTCAGCAGGATAGTAAAAAAAAAAAAAAAAAAAACGGTTCAGTCCTGGTTTAAATAACATGAAGTGTTCAAGGTGTTGACTTGGCCTCCATATTCCCCAAATCGTTCCTTCTGATTGAGAATCTGTTGTATGTGCCGGACAAACAAGCCTGATCCATGGAGGCTCCACCTAACATCTTTAAAGGACTTAAAGGATCTGCTGCTAACACCTTACTGGCTCATACCACACACAAACACACCCATAGTACAGAGGTCTTATAGGGTCCTTGCCTGATGGGTCAGAGCTATTTCGGTGGCACAATGTGGCCCTACACCCATTTTTCCGCAGGTGGTTTTAATGTTATGGCTAATTAGAGGATGTTGTCATGAGATTAGTTAATTGATTAAAGAACGATGAGCGAGACAGAAAGAAAGTGACATGAACAATGAATAAATTTTGTTCAATTTGACATCAGTCATCAGTAATTGCGTTTTTCCTACAAAAAGATCAGATTACATACAGACACTGAGTAAGGCAGCGAGATGTAGGTGTAGGAATTTTTTTTTTTCACTTTTTTCTATGATATTTGGAATTATATTTTATTTTTCAACATTTGGCAGACGCCCTTATCCAGCGCGACTTACATTTTCATCTCAGCATACATCTGAGGAGCTGAGGGCCTTGCACAAGGGCCCAAAAGGGGCAACTTGGTAGTCATGGGATTTGAATCTGAGACCTTCCGACCTGTTTTCCAATATCTTAACCACTGAGCTACTCCTGACCAGTAAAACACACTAAAAAGGAACAAAATGCTACTCTGTTTACCGCTGACGCTGTAGGCAACCACGTGGATTTGATGTCATTGCCGGATTCAGAGTCGAGGGCAGTGTGCCAATTTCCTGAGTACAAATTTCAATTTAGGCCACTATTTTTCTTCCTTTTGGACGCTTTTCTAGTCGGAGGCCGGAAATTACAAGGTAGTTGAATGAAGCATCTTACAATTGTGAACGGTGGAAACTCTTCTTCGAGCTAAGAGGCTTTTGACATTCCCTGTGAACTTACATCCTTCATACACATCCTTTCATCCACCCACACTCTCAAACGTACACACACACACACACACGACCACACATGCATACACACACCATACATCCGAGAATCATGAAAAACAAAGGACAGGAAATAAAATACTGGAGGGCAGGTCAGAGATTTCAGAAGGGTGATTAAAAGGACTGGGGTAGAAAAAGCGTCTCCACTCAAGGACGTTTTAAACAATGCTTGAAAAAAAAAATTGTAATAAAAAAAAAAAAAAAAAGCACTTTCGGAAAATGGATCTTTATTCGGTTAGCTGCCTTTGGGTTTAACAATGTCTTGACCTCAAAACAAGATAATATCTGTGAGCGTACAAGAAGTGAATAATTTCCATAACAACAAGACAATATCCATATACCTATTATAGGACTAATTGACTTATTCACCCTGGGCTCTGCCTGTTCTCTGTTTTTCCTCTTTGCTTGTTGATGATCTGCATCTGCACAACACTACTCATACAGGCTTAAGTACAGATGTTTCATTTTTTTTATTTTATTTATTTTTTTGTATAATGATATCTGGGGAGCTTTACATGTGGTCCACCTGGTGTCTTTTGCAAATGTACGATCATGTGTAACTAAGTATCAGTTTTCGTTATGCACACTCTGTAAACAGCTGGAAAAACATAATAGTGCAGATCTGATATTATAAGAAAGCAGTGAGCGCTGAATGTAGATTGTAATTTTCCACGCTGCATTTCTGTCTACTGTTTTTATATAAAAATGCACCATATTAAGCATCCAGAGTAATTAATGGATTTCAACTTAATAAACCTTAATGTGCTTATGCTTAATAAGTGTTTAATAAGCTTATACACAATTCTGAAAGCTGAGGAGTTCTCAGAAGAGCAATTCACACTCCAAACCCGAACCGTAAATCCGCAGCTTCTTAAGCTTTAACGAGAGAGAGAGAGAGTAAAAAGAAAAAAGAAAAAAATAAAAAATCTCCAGGCTGTAAAGCCTTTTGGATTAAAAATGCTCGCTTCATTGTTGAAAAGATATTTTATATAGGACATATTTTATTTTATATATTTGTTATTCAAAGCACGACTCGGGTGGCCTCCCGTCTTATACACCGTATTCCCTATACCATAAAATTGCACAAAATAACTAGAAAGGCTGTTTGTAGATGGTCTATAAATCAAAGAAGGGAAAAAAAAAGAAAAGATAACAAAGAAAGGCAGTTCTGTGCTTAGGTTACTGTCTGGGTGGCGTGTGTTCCAGTGTGTGTGTGTGTGTGTGTGTGTGTGTGTGTGTGGTGCTCTACAATGACCTGGTGTCTATCTCAGAGTGTATTCCTTGTCTCATCACCCTGAACAGAATAAAGCTTTTAGTGAAGACGGATAATTAAATTAATGAAATAATTCTATGTTGCCTATACGAATAACGATCTTTATGAAAAAAAAATTAAAATAAAATAAAATTAAATTAAAAAAACAACAACCAGACAACAATGTTTATACAATCTCCTTGCTTTGTGCCCTTGTGAAAGTATTGTTTGGAGTAAGGTCATGATCGAACAAAATGGCCTGCTACAGGGACAATCTAAGCTTGGAGACACATCACCACTTGACTCAAGTGCAACAGAAACTGTTCAATTTAGTGCTCATCTTGTGGCAAACTGCAAAAAAAGCTCTGTACTTCCTAACCGTTTCCGGATTCCATCACAAAATACTAAAAAAAGCCACGAGGCTGATGATGATTATGAGACTTTTTTAATTTTAATGCTAAAAACACTCTCACTGCAAGCCATGAGCTTTGACAATATAATTACATTCTCTAACTAAACAATATAGCTTAAAGTGCTCAGTCCATTACGCAGTTGAACTACTCTCACCGGACAATTCATTAGGTACAGTACACCTTTACAGCTGCAAATATCTAATCAGCCAAACACATGGTCAAGACGATCTGCTGAAGTTCAAACCGAGCATCAGCTTGAAGCAGAAAGGAGATTTAAATGACTCTCAGAGTCAGAGTTTCTGCCAGACATCCTGGTGTGAGTAGTTCTGAAACCGCTGATCTACTGTAATTTTCAGACACACAACCATCTCTATGGTTTACTGAGAATGGTGTGAAAAAGAGAAAATATCCAGTTTTCAGTTCCCCGAGCAAAAATGCTTTGTTGATGCCAAAGGTCAGAGGAGAATGGCCAGACTTGTTCGAGCTGATAGAAAGGAAACAGTAACTCACATACAGCGGTATCTCAGCATACAAATTAAATCTGTTCTGGAGGCGGGTTCTTAAGGCGGAATTTCGTATTGTGAAACGGATTTTCTCATAGGAAATAATGCAAATGTAGATAATCCGTTCCAGCCATCCAAAAATATTACAGATGTTACCAATTTCCAACGCTATGATCATACCTTTGGTTCCTTCGCTCGGTTGTCGAAAATGCTTCGTATGCCGAAGCCAATTTCATGCGAAATTTCTGTTCTTAAGGTTAAAAATTCAAGAAGCGGGATGTTTGTATGCCAAGGTATCACTGCACCATCTCGTTACAGCCAAGGTATGCTGATAAACATTTCTGAATGCACAATAGTTTGAACTTTGGAGCAGATGTGCAGCAGCAGCAGCAGACCACCGCACCAGGTGCTGCTCCTGTCAGATAGCAACAGGAAACTGAGGCTACAATTCACATGGGCTTAGAAAAATTAAACAATAGAAGATTGAAAAAAAACTTTTCCTGAGTCTTGATTTCTGCTGTGACATTTGAATGGTTTGACATAAACAACATAAAAACACGGATCCTTACTGCCTTGTATCAGTGGTTCAGGCTGGTGGTGGCAGTGTAATGGTGTGGGGAAGATTTTCGTGGTACACTTTGGATGCCTTAGTACCAATTGAGCATGGTTTAAACATCACAGCCTACCTGAGTATTGTTGCTGATCATGTCCATCCATTTCTGAGCACAGGATAACGCGCCATGTCGCAAAGCTGAAATCATCTCAAACTGGTTTCTTGAACATGACAATGAGGTCACTGAACTCAAATGTCACCAGATTTCAATCCAGTAGAGCGACTTTGGGGTGTGATGCTATCATGTCAATATGAACCATGATCTCTAAGGAATGTTTCCAGCACCTTGTTGAATCAATTCACAACAGGAACAGGACAGAGTGATAAACAGGAAACCTAAACAGGATTGAATAACAAGGAAAATCAACACAGAGCATATGCTTAGCAATAAGTGAGTGCTCCGAGAGTCCTTATATATCGCAGCGGTGTGTGATTGAGACGCAGTTTTGACAATCAGTAATCAGGAGCTGGAATGAGAATGTTAGGGGTCGGAGCGTTTGGCAGACATGTTTGTGTAACAATTCAATTCAATTTTATTTCTATAGCGCTTTAAACAATTGACATTGTCGAAAAGCAGCTTTACACAATCAAAAGAATTATGTAAGTTTGTATGAGATGTGAACGTGTATGAATCAAAATGATAAGACTGTCCCTGATGAACAAGCCGAGGATGACGGCGACAGTGGCGAGGAAAAACTCCCTGAGATGGTGATAGGAAGAAATTTTGAGAGGAACCAGACTCAACAGGGAACCTATTCTCATCTGGGTGAAACAGAAAGCAGGAATTGATCTGCATTTATAAAGTGTGAGACTGGAATTTCAGTATGACAGGAGATGTGTTTAAGTTAAAATTGAATCCAGTTCGTTATTGGAGGCTCAGGTAGACTGTAGAACAAGAAGCTGATGGAGTCTCCAGGGATGGATTTGCAGTCAAGCAAAGTCTGCTCCTTCTTCTTAAAAATTTGTATGCCTGAACTACCCTTAAAACATACTTCAAACAGCACGAAAAACTACTACAAATATTTCAGACATGTGACCTTGCTGTGATTTTATCCTTGTGTGAATCAATTTAAAAAAAAAAAATTTTTTTTTTTTTTTAAATAATCGTGATTCTGTATAAATTCTAAAAACATCCAACTACAATTTTAGATTTTTTAAAACATTTAAGCACATTTGACTTTCCCGTTTTAAAAAATGTACTGTTGAATTTTGGAATGGACTACAATTTTGATGAAGGTTTGAGATCGTGTTCATTAAGAAGATTTCAACTGCTTACTCTTATGCGTGTAATAAAATGTTGTTGTTGTTGTTTTTCAGAGGTCTGGACCCATTCAGGTGAACGGCATCATTCTATGGATGACTCCTGATCTGACATATCACAACTTCTTCAGTTAGTCATGGGATAACATGGTTAAGTGGGTACTCACTCGATCTAGTCGATTAGTCATTCTATTAAAGCCCCCCCTCCCCCCCACACACACACACATACACATGATCCACGTCATAAGATTGGATTTATTTCTCTACCTTCATGAACAATACTGGTGAGTTCAAAAGTATAAAATAACACATGGCATTAGATAATCAAAACACTAAACTGACAACAGTCAGTCGTTATTTTAAGACGTGAAGGTCAGCTGTTCTAGAACAGTTCTTGCAAGAACAGTATTCTTGAGTGTATTTGTAAAACCCATCAAGCTCCATGATGATGAAACTGTCTCTCATGAAGATCTTCCCAGGAAATCAAGACCAAAACT
>JAQMYK010000005.1:2526154-2548220 GCA_030014345.1 Clarias buthupogon
ATACATCTCAATATCAACTGTTCAAAGGAGATTATTGTGGATTTTGGATAATAAACGCCTTCAGTATTGTTTTACAGTTTAGAAAGAAATAAAAATCAGGAAAGACCATGGAGTTAGAAGGGGTGTACAAACTTTTGACTGGTAGTGTACACATAAAACATAACATTTTGGTTATGACAGCCAGCACTTTTTCTGCTTTCAAATGTCCAGAATAGTGTATATAGAATTCCTGTAGCTTTATAACTCTGACCTTTGGCTCAGTTTGCACCTTAGTGTAGCAGAAAAAAAATGCTGACCATAACACAAAATACATTTCAGAGCTCACTTCCTGCAGTCGGGTCGATTCAGGGCCACTTAACTAGATGCAGACTATACTGTAAGACCGCCTCGGGCAGATACTTACATACTAGTGGGTTTGGTCATGCGTGTTACACAACAAGGTTCGATTCAAACAGAATAAACTCTTCATATGTGAAAGCACTCTGAGAGACTGATGGCGATGCTTTGTCCACAGCTCTGGAAGATGATGGACAGGGAACAGTTTGGAGGAATGCCTAATGGAGAATCGTTCAGAGAATCAATCGTTTAGAGTGAGATCACAGAGGAGGTCTTTGGAAGAGAGAGTCCTTAGAGAAAGACGGATTTAGGTCCAGGCGACATGGGTACTGTACAGTAGCTGACTAGTGCAGATGCAGAAGACCGCACAAAAACAAACAAAAGAAAAATGGTGATAATAAGTGCATTGGTTTTCTTTTTGCACTTTTATGAGAGAGGCAGGGTACTGACTGTGAGAGGTACGAGATGGGGAGGCAAGTGGATAGTGGGCATCAGCTCAGGTCTCCAGGGGGAGCAAGTGCACATCTAACTTCGTACACCAATGAAATTAGTAAACTTAATCACATTATGAAATGCTATCAAATACACCACAGATCATTCACAATATTGTTAATATACAGTGCCTTGCAGAAGTATTCATATTGCACTTCTTGAACTTTTCTTGAATAATAAACAAACAGCACCATGAGGCCCAAGGAACACACCAGACAGGTCAGGGATAAAGTTGTGGAGAAGTTTAAAGCAGGGTTAGGTTATATAAAAAAAATATTCCAACCTTTGAACATCTCACGGAGCGCTGTTCAATTCATCATCCGGAAATGGAAAAAGTATGGAACTGCCAAGACATGGGCGTCCATCTAAACTGACAGGCTGGGCAAAGAGAGCATTAATCAGAGAAGCAGCCAAGAGGCCCATGGTAACTCTGGAGGAGTTGCAGAGATCCACAGCTCAGGTGGGAGAATCTGTGCACAGGACAACTATTAGTCGTGCACTCCACAAATCTGGTCTTTATGGACAAGTGGCAAGAAGAAAGCCATTGAGGAAAGAAGGTCATAAGAAGTCTTGTTTGCAGTTTGTGACAAGCCATGTGGAACTGCGGACGAGACTTCTTATGACTTTCTTTCAACAATGGCTGGTACGGTATAGTGTGACAGCCGCATTTCATTTGTTTGTTTTGTTCGAAAGTGTTAACGATTCTATACATCCAGTCTACAAACCCCAAAGTTTTAAATGGTTTGAGTCTTGACTCTTGACCCTAGAATTGAGAGCGAGTAATGCCGTTATTAATAAAGAAATATATATAAAAAAGGTCAAAGCCATCTAACCCTCACTGTATCCTTGTACCAGTAAAGACAGGATTTTTTCCTCACTCAAAACATTTCTTTTCAACTCCTCTTCCATGATCAATGGTTATTTTTATAACTCCAATTACCTCTGAGCTACTACTAGCACTGTTTTTGCCACCCAGCTCTTTACACTGCAAGATTAAAGTGATGATCATACCAATGGTTTTCTACTGTTCCTCATTAAATAAGATTAGAGTCAGGTGATTACCTACCGTAATCAGTAGCTCATAAAGCAGAATGAGGTGTGATAGTCTTGGAGTTCAACAGACATGGAAATGGAATGTTTGCCATACTTGTAGATTTAAGAAGAAAAAAGAAAAATGTAGTGGGGCCAGAATGGTGGCTTAGTGGTTAGCACTGTCGCCCTGCACCTCCAGGGGCCCAAAGACATACAGATCAGGCTAATATAGTGTGAATGAGTGTGTGAGTGTCTGTGCAAAGGCAAATTATTATTATTATTTTCATTTTTATTATTATTACGGCACTCTAGGCTACATTTACATTACAAGCCACATTGTTCCATTCCGATTTTTCTGGGTTAGATCTGATTTGCATGTCATGATGCTTCACATTTATAATTACAAGTCACGTTTATCTGACTCTCAAGTAGACGCGTCTTTCCTCTGATTTGTGCATCGATACGTCTTGGCTCACACAATCTAGGCCAAAAAACACATTATATTTGTGGAACCACTCATACATTTTAAACAATGGATGCGATTATAGCAAAAATACCCTTGGGGTTTTGCTCTGAAGGACCACGAGCAGTTAGCCAGAAGCAGGAAAAAAGACAGACGCTTTAGCTGTTTTTCAGCCGTTGCTAGCACTACTATGGAATCACCATCCTGATGATGCTGACTGATGACATCAGCACACTGTTCTGCGTATTGGATATGAATCCGATCTAGGACCACAGACGAAAAATGACTCAGATTCAATCTGAAAAACAATAGGTTTCTGGGTCCAGACAGCCCTAAAAAATCTGATCTGGGTCTCATTTGGGTAAAAAAAAATGTATTTGCGTCTCTTTAGCCTGGTAATGTGAACGTTCTAGAACCGCCTCTGCTTAGAGGAAATGTAAGATTAAGTCTAATTATGATGTGGAGTGGGTAATTCATGCATAATTACAATCCCATATCTGATCACAAACCACAAACACACACTCATGCACATTTTTAAATACCCAACTCATCTGGCAACAGAATCTTTATAGATGAGATCACATTTTGCTCTATTTCTGATGTTCTGATGTTTGTGAAAAACATGAAAAATGTTGACCTGCATCTGTATGATTTTATGCATTCGGTTTGCCCTGCAAATGATTGGGTGAATGCATAAAGAAGCAGGTGGACCAGATTTTCCTAATAAACTGGTCGGTAAGTGTATTTGCAAAATTGAGTGTCTGAGGTTAGTGGAGAGTTCAAAAGCTGTCCTTTTCTGCTTCTTTTCACTTTTTTTAGACTTAAAGGTACTCCAGAAATCATTACCCAGCTTCTTTGCATCAGCAGATTAAGACTGCAGGGAGTGGAGAATCATTTTCTGAGAAAAAAAAAAAAAGAATGAACTTTTCCAATAGCATAGAACCAAAAGACGACCATCTCCCTTGTTCTGTGGGTGGGAGAAGGCAAGGGAAGAGGCATTAAAGGCAACCCATATCTCATGAAACCACTTCGAAATTGAGGGCATTTAATTAACAGGATGTAAATGCAGTCTCTCTCTCTCTCACTTTCTCTCTTTCTTGCTCTCTGTGCATCTGGCTTCATCTGCTTGTTTTGAACTCAGCAGGAGGGTGGAACATGGAATGCCACTGAAAATTTAGTTATGTGATTGAGGAGATAGATAAAAGATATAATGAGATAGAATGACGTTTTGTTATGCGCCTTCTACGAGTCCTCTACGAAGCAACATTAAATAACCTGGACAGGGTTTTGCTGGCAGCAACCTGTTTACTATTTCAATCCTTTAGGGGATGCAGAGATCTTCATTCATCGGCATGCTCTGATTTGCTCCACCTCCAAGCAGTCGTAAAGAGGTTGCTTCATGTTTACAGAGATTAGGCACAGAATAAAGCTCCACCAAGACAGATCAGTAGTCTTCTGGCAACAACACAAAAGTAGAGAGAAAAGAAACAAAAACAAAGGAAATGAGAACAAGACCAGCAGCCTTTTGATGTATGATGTATGATTTTGTATTATTTTTTTTTTTCAGTGCTTCACAGTCCTGTAGACAAGGGTTCTGTATACAGTATAGTATGTGGTAGCAGTTCCAAAGACCCCTGAGTTATAGGAAGGCACATACTGTAAAAATGCAAAAGCAATTGAAAAGACATTCCTTCATCAAGGTTGAGGAACCACTAAATTAATATTTCAAGGCTTTTTTTCACAAAAAGCTCAGATTGAAAACAGTTGAGCGCACATAAACATAAAAGAAATATACAGTATTTGCATACTTTATAAATACACCTTGATCACCCATTAACATCAACACCACTGCCATGTGAACCGAACAACACTGTACACCATATACATACACCAGAGGACACAAGGCTCACCTATGTCAAAGGGGACCAAAGTCCAACCAGTCCAGCCGGACCCCATAGAAAAGCCAATGCAGTAAATAATTGCCAAAAGTCAATGCTAACCATGATAGAAAGGAACCAAAACACCTAGAGGCAGACAAAGATCCCCAAGGTCACCAGCCTCCAAACTCCCCAGATCTCAATCTGATCGAGCACCCACAGAATGCGCCGGACAAACAAGCCAGATCCATGGAGGCGTGACACTACAACCCAAAGCATCCAAAGTATCAACTGTCCTGGTGCCAGACACCCCAGAACACACCCCAGAGATCTTGTAGAGCCATGCCTCAAGGGGCCAGAGCTGCCACCCAAAGGGGGAACCCAAAACCTATGTGGTTTTAATGTTATTGATTTTAATGTTATGACTGATCGGTGTACTGTTTATGAGTAAAATGTTTGTAAACTGAGGTGACTGAGGTGAACCGACAGGAGAAGGAATCGGGTTAGGTGTTGTTGCTCCCTGGCCGAAAAGATAGGGAGAAGTTAAAACGGGAAAAGAACAAGGATCTGGCTTGGCAAGCGTTTAGATACTCAAGATTCTTGTGGTCCGTCCAAATGAGAAACGGGACCTCTGTCCCCTCGAACCAGTGTCTCCATTCATCCAGTGCTAGTTTTATTGTGAGTAGCTGCCAGTCGCCGATTCCATAGTTTCTCTCTGTGATCGAAAGGCGGCGAGAGAAATAGCAGCAGGGGTGTAGTTTGCTGTCGTTTGGCGACCTCTGAGAAAGCACCGCTCCCACCACGGAGTCTGAAGCGTTTACTTCCACTACGAGTGGGATCCGGCTGTGTGAGGATGGTTGCTGAAGTAAACCGACTCTTTAGTTTGGTGAACGAATCCTCCGCCTGATCGGACCACTGAAAGGGGTTCTTAGTGTAAGTGAGGGTAATGAGCTGGGCTACCTCTGATCTGTAGTTTCGGATAAACCGACGGTAGAAATTTGCGCTGGAGATCCTTTCGAGTGGCTGGTCTGGGCCAGTTGGTCACTGCTTCCACCTTAGCTGGGTCCATCTGGGCCTTAGACGGGGCGATAATGAAGCCAAGAAAAAAGACTGGCTGACAATGAAACTCATACTTCTCCGCCTTTACAAACCGTTGGTTTTCAAGAAGGTCAAGTTTAGGAAAAACATTGGCTCCCTGAAGGAGGTCAAAGGCAGTCGATATTAGGGGAAGGGGGTAATGATTCTTGATTGTTATCTCATTCAGACCTCAGTAATCAATGCACGGCTGTAGCGTCTTGTCTTTTATAGCCACAAAGAAGAATCCAGCCTCGGCAGGGGACGATGAATATATCTTCTCAAGTGACGACAGTGAATACAGGGGCGTGTCGATGATGGGGCGGAAGTGGGGTGTGAGCTGAAATTTCCAACGGTCGCGTGTACATGAACGAAGGTAGAGATAATGCGATCGCGGCATCCGACGTTCGAGTAGTTAACTCAGCAGAGAGTGAGACACACAGCAACCTAGCGATGCACTCTAGTCCGCGATCCGCAAATGCCGGAGATTGTGAATCAGGTGGAAGAGACAGGCTGGATAGGAAGCCGGTAGAATATAGCTGCACTCTTTTCCGTGATCCAGAAGAGAGAGCAAGAAGTCCGTGAACCAGAGCGGGGTCGGCAACGAGAATCCAGCAGCGGAGGCAGTGAAATCCGGAAGCGTGATCCAAAAGCAGTGTCGTAAAAACAGGCGAGGTCATAAACGTGGAGTAATCCAAAAAGAGGGGGATAATCCAAAGGGCGAGACGAAATCCAAAGAACAGGCAAGGTCAAGCTCGGAAACGAAATACTAGAGAGTTGCAGGAAAAAAGCAGGGGAAGTAGGCACACAAGTAAGATACATCAGCCAGGAGTGGATTCTTCGGCATCTACTTAAAGCCACCAGTAGGTTGCCAAATTAGGGACAGGTGTACTCAGGTAATCAGCCCGGGGAGCATGGAAAACCTTGGGTGGGTTTATGACCTGGATGTACTGGGCAGATTATGCAGGCTCGTGACAGTTCTAATGAGAGAAAAATGAAATGATGCCTAAAGCCAACAGCTTACTGAAAGGTCAAGCTGTCAGATGAGAGGAGACTGTGAATAAATTAGCCTCAGTGTTCTGATTCATACATCACTGGATTAATCCATACTCAATATTTTTCCTGCCACATTATATGTCACATTTCCTTGTGTATAACATGGCTTAGACTTTTTTTTATCACCTCCTAAAGACATCAGTACTCCATATTTCTCCAAGATTTAAAGGTCTCATATTTTACTATTTCTTCAACAGCGAAACACGGGTCTCAGAACTTCCTCAAAACGTGTGTATTTGTGTTTTAGTGCCTGTGTAAATGAGCCAAGCCCCATCAGAGAACAGCAGAGCTGTACAACAAGCCAGGGGAAAGGGCTCTTCTTATATGAGGTCACATTAGGGGGGAAAAAATCTAATTGTTAGTTTAAGCCCCTTGTCAAAACTAAAATGAGAAAAAAGCAATAATTCTTTCTCACTTTTTTTTTTTTACTTACCTGCTGTATACCCATCCAAATGAATGTCTAAAAATTTTTTTACAGTGGTGTAGTAGTTAGCACTGTGTGCCTCCCCCTTCAGAGTTGAAGGTTTGATTTCCATTTTCGGTTCTGCATGCATGGAGTTTGCATGTTCTCCCTGTGCTTAGTGGGTTTCCTCCAGGTGCTCCGGTTTCCTCTCACAGCCCAAAGACATGCAGATTAGACTAAAAGGCATTTCCAAACAGAATGTAGTGTGAGAGTGTGTGAAAGCTTGTGCCATTTGATGGATTGGCAAACAGTTCAGGGTGTTCCCCACTTCATGCCCTACTGTAAGTCCCCTAGGATAGGCTCTAGGCCCCCCAATGAGTCTTTACTGGAAAAGTGATGAAGAGAGGGAAAGAGGGAGAAGTGAGAGTAAATCAAGTTTACTTAATAGACTGAATAGAATTAAAAGTTGAAGATTCTTTTACAGGGAATTATTAATGTGCAGATATATACTGCATTAACAGTTTAAGCAATTTGTCTGTTGGATCAGACTACAGGCTGGCCTGTGTAGTCAAATCCAATAGAAGAGCTGCTGTACTCAAATTGCTGAAAAGGTTAATGCTGGTTCACATGGAAAGGTGTCAGAACACACAGGGCATCATTGTTTTAGTTGCAGAAGGGGGACCTGCTCAATATTAGGCGGTTGGCCATAATGCTATGACTGATCATATGACTGGTCATACGAAAATAAATGATCCACTTATTCAACATTGCAAGGGTATATTAGATGGTGATTAACCAGATGACTTGGACCTGTTGACGCTAGACTACTTTACAGGATTGTATACATTTGTACTATAAAAGAGTGGTCTTCTCATAAATCTTTGAACTTTCGAAATCTCTCAGATCTTGTTTGATTTCCCAAACTTCTAGATTTATTTATGGAACAAGTGTATTTAGTTTTGCTTTGCTAATAACTGTTTCCTTTACAGTAAGTTTAAGCCTTTATTTGTCACAAATATGTTACTGCACAGTGGATTTTTTCTTTGCATATCCCAGCATAACCGGGGTCAGAGCGTAGGGTCAGCTTAGCTCTATAACTTAGCTCTCTGAGCCACCACTACTCTATATTAATGCTGTACGTGTCTTTATTTACAACTAGACCATGCATTATGGACAAAAATGGTGATTTGGCTTCCAGTTATTTTTTCACCTCAATTAGGAGGGTGACAAATTAAGATGAGAAAAATTACATTTTGTTTTTATTTTTTTTTTTTAAGGAAGGACCACCACACCCTACCAGGACAGCCTTAACAAGCCAAACAAGTTCAACACAAATAGACCAACAGCACTCAAAGAATCCACTACTAAGGGGAACCCAAAACCTAAGTGCATTGAATATTGCATAATAATGTTTTAATGTTAAGGCTGATTGGTGTATACCTACTGTATAAGGACAAGATAAGGGAACCAAGACAAACCCCTGTGGAACACCATTCTACAGTAAATGTAATAGATTGGTAAAATGGTCACACCAAGAACAACCAAAAGTAATTTCTCTGCTAGATTAAGTACAAATTAAGCCATTTATGAACATGTTCTGACATCCCAATACATTTTTCAAACCGTTTGATTAATATTGCATGGTCCGTAGTGTCAAAGGGCACAAAAGAATCAAGTAATACAAGTTCTCATATGCCGGTCTCATCACCATTGTGTCCAAGATCATTAACTACTCTCTGCGCAGGCTGGTGAAAAATCAAATGCAGTTCTCATAACCACTGAGGTTTAGGATATTAACCATGCTGCTCAGCACTGTATAATGACCTGATTACACCTTAAAAAAAAGGGGTTACTGCTGAGGTTTTGCTCTTTAAGCAACCCTTTTCAGTGATTTTTGATTTTAAAAAGGCCACATTTGGTATTTTTGTGAAATGAATCAGAATGCAGGAGGTCCGGATTATTTTTCTTTATTAATTATCTAACAGCAGAAATCTCAAGTGAGGCCGGAAAACCACCAGTTTCTGGCAAGCACTCCAATACTGAGCTGAGAATGCTATTAAAACACTTTGAGATGTAAGAAAATTACACACCATTGGGTCAAGTGAATATGTTGCAGTTTTTTGCCTGAGACTCCACTAAAAACAATTTAGTTCCTGTTTATTTTAATAATAAATAAAGTCTCCATATTAAGTGAATTAGGGAATTGTGTGAATTGATCTGTTTGGACTTGTGTTTATTTCAACAGGCTTTTAGCTGGATAGTAATGGGGTTGGTTGTATTAAAATTTATACCTTGAATCATAACTGCATACAGACAAAAAGAAAGCATTTTAGCATATTTTGAGCTAAAGGGAACGTGGCATCCTGACTTCCAGTAGGTAAAGTAATCACATCTAAAAATAACCCTTTCCAAAATGTCCCACTTTTCTGTAAAGTTTTCTACCAGGCTCTAGCAGATACATCATTTAGGGCAAGGAGAAGAATTGTTGTGTAATGACTTTATCTCTGGGAAAGCGGCAGACAATCTGTTGTGCTCAAGGTATCGTTGTTGCGATGCTATGGATAGGTACAACAAGGTCATTTATTGCACTAGCATGGTCACTCCCAGTGGGCCCACAGAGTCTTGCTGAGTCCAAGCACAGCTGAGGCCATCTGGGGCAAGCGGGGTGCCTGATTGGTCACTATGAGTCCACTCCTTCTTGCATTGCTGCACCAGACGTTCTTCACTCTTCTTTCTCTTCAAATTCCAAAGATGAGACATGCTACTGCCATCCAGGTTCAAGCCTTGTGTTGTTTTCTACTATGTTGAACAGCAGAGAAAACCACCTAATGATCTTTCTTAAAACAGAAATGTAAATACTTTTCCTAGAGTGATCCTAACATTAGAAAACACGAAGCATCACCTTTCTTCCTATTTTCACCAAAAGTTAATGCCACCAGGGTCTTGTCTTAGGATCCTTTTTGACCAGGTGGATAGAAAATCTTTTACACACCACACAAAGCACAAAGACGCAGATAAAGATAAACACATATGACCGTATAACCAAGGGGCCACAAGTTAGCCGCTCACCCAAGCCAAGGACACCCATCCATTTATCCATCCATCCATCCATCCATCCATCCATCCATCTAGGAATCTCTGTAGTCCAACTAGGGCCCATGGAGACCAATGGCGACCATTGTATTTATTCACATTTTTACGACTGTGGTCAACATTCGCACTCTACGGGCAATTTGGGAACGCCAATTAGCCTAATCTACATGTCTTTGTACTGTGGGAGGAAACCAGAGTACCTGGAGGAAACCCACCAAACATGGGGAGAGCATGCAAACTCCATGCACACATATTCCAAGAACATCAACTCATTATACATACTTCCTGAAGATAGCAAGACCTGAGGGTTCCTGCAATCATGGAGGAAACTAAGGATGAGATGGGATGAGATGCAAACATTCCTTCACTGTCTCCATAGTTTAAAAAAAACTGTCAATTTGTTTAAAAAAAAAAAAACTGACCTGCAGGCCTACATACTGTACGTAGGTCCCGTATAGCTCTTGAGTTAAGGCTACATCTGATCTTGTTGCTGTCAGATGTGACAATTTCTTAACCTCTTAAGAACTCAGGCAGCAGCAGCTCCTGAAAAGACCATTCAGCATGGCTGCCGCAGAAGGAACAAGTCTAAGCTGCCTTCTGTTCTCCACTCAACAAAGGGAAGAGCTTCTGTCTCATGGAACATTGCAGACTGTCATGCATGTGATAATTAGAGTTGATTGATTCATGTTGCTGTTGTATTTTGTACTCTATTATTTTATTATTATGTATTGTCGCGTTTATACACTGTGGGTGGTGGCAATGATTAAAAATGGGAGTTGTTTGTAGTTGAATTGTTTATTGTTCTACATAAAGAACATATCGGATGTTGCCAAAAATGTTGAAGGCTGTTATTACGTATTTGCCTTTTTTTGTTGTTGCATATTTCTGTTATCTCTACAAGTGATGAATGGGTAAATAAATAAATAAATAAATAAATATTTATGCATTTGTAGGACCTTTTGAATGATCGGTTGTTTTTTGTGCAAAATAGATTTAGGGTTCAACTTTACTATTATTTACAATAGTAATTTAAAATAGTTTATTTACAAATAACTGGTTAATTAAATAAACAAACCAACATCAACAAATCATGATCTGGTGATAAAAAATTGTGTTTGTGGAACTGTTGTATAAAAGATGTGATGCCTACAATTGCATCACTGTCGTGCTGATATTCATCACAACAGCACCTGATTGCGTGATATTGCTTTATTATTAATTAATTTGTTTATATTCGTTTATATTGTTTTATTATTTATTTTATTTTCTGTTATTGTTGTTGTTCCTGTGAGCACATCAGGCAGTGGGTTTTATTTTTTATACAGCACTCTCCTTTCTAATCTGGCCTTTGGGACCAGCAATGGCAGAGTGATTTTGTATAGGCACAGGTCTAAGGGCCTTGGCCAAGAGGCCTAACAATGGCCATCCGGCAGTGACAGTGCACAAATCCCCAACCTTGATCTCTGATCAACAACCCAGAGCTTCAACCGCCTGAGCCAACACTGCCCCCAGTAGTTCTTGTAGCAGTAAATAAATAAATAAATGACTTAATTTGTATTGTATATGAACATGTACAGCTAGATTTAAGATCAATGGTTATTATAGTACATTTTGAACAGGAGCCAGTTAGCTACAGTACTTGCTTTACCTGAACCAATTATATTACAGTATACAAGGAGATTCAAAGAAAAGTCTGGTCCTTTTAGAGCGAGGATGGAGCAAGACTTCAACAGATACACCAGCACATTAGCCAGTACTTATAGGATAACATTCACCAATGTTAGTACCCAATATCATCAAGAAATTCAAGGAAACCTTTCAAATCTCACTTCACTTCAGGGTCGGTGCCAAAAACCACTTCTGATTATGTATGAGCTCCAATCCCTCTGACGTAACTGTCCTAAAAACACTTTATTTTGGGTTCAACATTAACATTTGTCTCTGCATTTACAAAAGCAACTTAAGCCTTAAGTAAGCTGTACATCAAAGGCTTCTCATCTGGAAAGTGGCACACTGGAAACGTGTTCTGTGGTCCAACAAGTAAACAATTCTAATAGTGAAATGGCTGCTAAACAGAGAGTACGAGTGGTACAGTACGCTGACCTGCGTGATCCAATAGAAAATGTGTGGTGCCAAAATGGTGTCGTCATTGACCAAATGCTTGAAAAGTGTTATTAATAGAAATACTAATGTTACACACTGACAAAGTGTCCCAATTTTTTTTGGAGGATGGTGCCACCACCAGATTTGAAACGAGTGCATATTTTCAACAAACAATTCAGTTTATCAAATAATGAGCTGATGTGGAGTTTTCATTCTGTCCCAACCGTTTTTATGGAATTTGGGTTATAAATATTCAAACAGGTACACACTGACCAAATTCTAAAATCCACATTTGGATCAAAATCCAAAGAGTGTATTTGTCACGCTCTAATTAGTGCATTTAACAAAACACACACTTTCCCAAGTCAGTGGTTTCTGGTCTCTGGTGTGAAACATTTCTTTTTTTTTTTTGTTACAAAGTTACTTAAATAAAAAGCATCAAGGATCCTTCAATGATCTGCATCAGCAGCTACCTCTTATTTATTTATTTGTTTATTTATATTATTAAATCTTTCCCTGAATGCATCATGTCTATGAGACCTGTCGACATCTAAAGAAAAAACCTATTATATGAATTCTCCAATAACATGGGATCTGTGCTCCTTTTTAACATTTAAACATTTGAAAGCTTGAACAAGTTTTGAGTTGCTCTCTAAAATCCGCACAAATATTACTTAAAAAAAACATTTGACCAAGCTAACTTATTTACATGCAAGAGCTTAAGGCACACTGCTGCAATTAGGTAACAGCATATATTGTACATAACAGCCATAATTATGTTGTGCACTTTAACACTGATTTACAACTACTTACGCTGAGTAATTAAGCCTGATGGATGTCAAACCACATTTCTGATCAAAATAAAAATGACGCTGCGGGCAAAACCACAACAATTTGACGGCTTATTGATAGACAACCTCTGCAACATGCCAAATTTACAACAGCAATAATGTCAGATTAATTTATTCATATTAGTGCTTTCGCTATAGAATCCTCTCATGTCTGACATAATGTCAGAAAAGTTTTCTCTCGCTGCACAAACTCCAGCCTTTACAGTAGGAATCATGGGTCAGGTTTTAGGTTATTCATTTCCAGATCTGAGGATCCGGGTTCGAGCCCCGCCGTCAGTAGGTTGCCGCACCCCATTCTACCCAGCCACTGCATGTGAGAGATTATAATCCAGCTTCAGAATTCAGAATTTAATTGAATTTTTGATCAGTAACTCACTGCCTTAGCCCTCTGAATTAAAATCTTGTGGCTGACCATGAGGTTGCCATTGTTGGGCCCTTGAGCAAGGCCCTTAACCCTATCTGGTCCAGGGGTACCGTATCATGTCTGACGTAACAAATAAGGGCTTAACTTAACTTGGTACTGCACTGAGGAATACATAATGACCACGGATCATTAATGATACACACTACAGACATATGCTAATCAGACATACTATTAAAAGCCAAAACCTTCAACCAAATATTTTGTAGGTTCGCCAGGAAAGCTCTTGACTCGGGGCATGACTCCACAAGACATCTGAGAGGGGGCGAGCTGTGGTGTCTCGCAACAGGAAATTAGCGGCGGATCCTTTGGGTGCTGTGGGTTGTGGGGTTGGGCCTCCATGGATTTGTTTGTCTGGCGCATTCCATGATTGAGAATCTGGAGGGCCGGATCAACAAACTTGAACTCTTTGAACTTGAAGCCCCATACAAAGCAAGCTGTGGTGCACTAAGATCTCGGACATCTTTCTATCGTTGTCCAGCATTAACTTTTTTCAGCAATTTGTGCTGCATTGGCTTTCTTTAGTACTTCAACCCACAGTCCACATTGAAGTCCTTCATGCGGTCATTTGTTCTTTGATCACCTTAATTACACACATCATCTATTAAAACGCACAAGCAAATGATTACATTTTGTCTTTGATCTTTCACCAGTTCTGAACCTGAAACTTTTACAGTACGTCGAACATTTTGTCCGATACTGCCTCAAAATAAAAGCTGACTAGACCTGATTTAACTTGATGCACTTGCATATTTCATAACTCATTTGGTGTTTCATGTCAAAGTCAGTGTTTATGTAAATCCGGTGCCAGTGTCCCGGTCAAACTACTCTCATGTGATTCTGGAAGAATGCTGAAGGGACAGAATGAGGACAGCTGGGGAAGCCTGGGGACATAAATACCTACACCTATCTGCACTTTTTCCTTTTTTTGTTTCCCTTCACGCAAATGTGCAGTTTGTACATCATTGGCATGCAGTTGTGTCTTGGCATGGGTGTCAGGAGTCTGTTCCATCTGTATCATCTATAAATGGAGGCTTCTTGTACAGGTAATCATATAAAATAAAGGACACATTCATGCAGACTTCTCAACTCCTCCAGAGACAGTCAGGGTAGCAGCGTCGATGCTGAAGGAAGCGGATTTGCATATGAAACAGTGGGATGAGGATGATGGCTCGTGGGAGTCCAGCCCTCGCAGCCGCAGGGTATAGGGAAACAGGAAAGCTCATCCAGTGAGGAGTGGCTATTTACACTTCAAATATTATCATTACAATAAATAAAGAAATAAAGAAATAAATAAGTAAAGAAAAAAAAAACAGAGAGAGATTCTCTTGAATCACTTTGTGCCACCTGGCCTTGACAAAAAACCATGATCCGCAAAAGTTTTTTTTTTTTTCTCTTTTTGTTTCTGATGTTTGAAACTGATGACAACTTTATTTTGCTCGGACTCAAGTCTCCTGCGTCTCTAAGCAGACGGTGGCTTGTCAGTTCTCATTTGACTAAATAGACCCATTACGGCCCTCTGAGGCAAAGATGGCAGATTAAGGGCACTGCTTTCTTAAACACTGTACCTGCTAGCTATAAAGGATTAAGAACAAGCTAATATATTTATTCAAGGTAACAAATTACATTGGGGTGAAGGAACAATCCCCATTTCCATCATTAAATCTCCATTAAGCTCAACTCTGAGATTTGTAAAGGTATGAATGAATATCGAGCTGCTGGCCCTTTTCCCAGACTCTGGCAGTCGGTGTCACTCCGAACACATCGGCTCTGCCGCCGCCGCCGTCATCGAGTTCAGCAGCAAGAAGTCAGCTTTGGCAGGCGCTAAATGTTGAACTGAGGGGAAGAAAATTGTCACAAGGCCAGTAACAACAACAACAACAACAACCCAAAAAAATATATACAAAAATATTGTGACAGCCAATTTTTATTTGCTGAAAAAAGCAGCAAAATTAATTTCAACGTTCTCCTGATTGTATTTCAGGTTTGATTATATAGCATTTAAATACACTGAAGATCCTCTTGTGTGTCCTCATTAAATGTGAATCTGTCTCAAGAATAAATTGAGTAATAATGTCCATTGTTTTTAAACAAAACACTGTATCTGAAGTAAAATACTGTAAATTGGATTCATGAATGAGTTCTGTCTGAATGTGTTAAGCATTCTGAATGTTTCCATCTGCATCTCTCACATAGCTGAATGAACGTGAATAACATAAAATATCTCATTAAAGTTGCACCTGTCTAGTTTTAAGATACATTGACCTGTACGATCTCAAAGTCAATGTGTAGGGAGGAGAAAAAATGGGCAGACCCATTTCTTTATGGATCTGAGTGATGTTGACAAGGGCCAAAGTGTGATGGCAAGACGACTGGATCCGCCCACCTCCACAACTGCGGGTCTTGTGTCGTGTTCCCAGCATGCAGTGGTTTCTACCTACCAAACGTGGTGCAAGGAAGGACAACCAGTGAACTGGCAACAGTTCCAATAAATACATGATTATCAGAACTGGACCATGGGGCAATGGGAGAAGACGGCCTTCCTTGGAGAAACTTATGGCACCAAATGGACTATGGGAAGAAGAGTAGCCAGAAGAGGGAGTAAGATGCTCTGAGCAACGTTCTGCTGGGGAATCTTGGGTTCATATCTTTACAGTATCTGATGAAGTGTTTGTAGGATGTGCTGTACAAATTCAATTAAAATTTATTTGCATAGCGCATTTAATGATGGCCATTGTTACAACGCAGCTTTACAGAATCAAAAGAAAGTATGGAAGTGTTAGGGCCTCCAAGTGGCGCAGTGGCAAAGTACTCGCCCTATCATCTGGAGATCGCGAGTTCGATTCCCAGGTGATGCTGTAACCTCTCGCAGCTGGAGGTCTAGAGAGAGCCGATTGGGCGAGCTCTCTCAGAGGGGAGGGATGAGAGGTATTTAGTGCTCCCACATTAATGACGGCTCTACAGCCAATCGGGGCGTCTGTGAGCCCAAGTATGATAGCGCTGTCCTCCAAGTATGTTACGACGCTCCCAATGGTGCGTGAGCGAGCTGTTCGGAAAGATGTGGTCGGCTGGCGTCAGTCTTTGGCCCTCCTGACTAAGTGGTAGTAGTAGCCTTAATGTGGGAGCCCCCTAGTGACGGGGAGGAATTACACCACTAAATTAGGGATAAAATCGGGGGAAAAAAGGAAAATATGGAAATGTTTTATGAAATGTGAGAAAATGTGTGTGAATAAAAATGATTAGACGAATAAGTCTGATCCATTGTGGCCCTACTTCAGAATTGCCAGGACATTACTGGTCTTATGGAGTTGCAGGCAGTCTTATGGGCAGGTGGTTTTGGATGTGATAGATAGCTCACAAGAGGCATCATGTCCTATCACTCTATCTATCTATCTATCTATCTATCTATCTATCTATCTATCTATCTATCTATCTAGTGAGACAGCTACTTTGGCATTGACGTGACAGTATTATACTAACACAGTATGAATGCAAATGAGGATTGGTTCCCTGTTGAGTCTGGTTCCTCTCAAGGTTTCTTCCTACTCCCATCTCAGGGAGTTTTTCCTTGCCGCTGTCACCGTCGCCCTCGGCATCAGGGACAGTCTTATCATTTTGATTCATACACATTTACATTTCATACAAACTTCAATAATTCTTCTGATTGTGTAAAGCTGCTTTTCAACAATGTCAATTGTTAAAAGCGCTATACAAATAAAATGTAATCAAATTGAATTATACCAACCGTTATTTGAAAATGTATCAAAATTGATCACTTTGATTTAATAATCTAGCCATCCATCCATCCATCCATTCATCCATCCATCCATCTGCCTGTCTGTCTATTCTAAGGGAGCCTATTTTGCCTTTGATAACTGTTGAAATAAACTTGTATAAATATTTAGCTAGGTTTATGGGAATAGCTTACGATATGCATCATCTGGCCCTGGTGTTCAAATAAATGAATAGAACACTTCTAAAAAGGGAACGTTGTTTTTAAACTTAAAAAAAGTGCGGCTCTTGACGTCAAGCTTCTTATGTGTCTTTACTGTATGTTCCCAGATTGTAGCTCAATCAGAGCAATAATGTCCAGGATGAAGGAAGCAGGAGGTTGCAGATTGGTTTGAAAGTAGGCAGGAAATGTACAGTGTATCTCTGCTCAGAGAGATATTATAAAATCCATATTCTGGGTTCTGCCAGTTTTTCTAATAGCGGACCTTTAAGTTTAAAAGACTCCAATCTGCGTCTTTGCTCTTATATATTCCTCTAAGAAAGCTTATGGGTCGTTTAAATGTTTATGGAAATGAATTATTGAGTTTTAAAAATCTACAGCAATAATATGAGTCTATTAACCTTAGGACCTGTAAGCCAACAGCAGCTTTCCTGACCAAACAATCTGGAACCATTCCATCCACGCTATCTCAGTGCTTGATCATATTGAAGCCATATTCATCATGTGGATCAAATAGATTCCTTGAAGTATTATGATAAAAATAAAGAAAAAAGTTGAGCAAATGAGCTCTGACAATTATTTAACCTTGAGGAAAAATAATGTGGCGCTTTTTTTCCCTTCCTTTCTTTTATTGCTTCATAATTGCATCATGTAGGTTTAGATCTGGAGCATGTAAAGTCAGTTCCACGCATTGTATGAATATTGTATAACCTCCCATTATTGTGAAGGGACAGATAGAGCAAGGATAAAAACCCCCTTGAGAAATCTTGACACTTGGCCTCCTACCCTCATCTACAAGTTCAAAAATGAATAAAAAACAGATAATTTTTTTTCTGTGCTACCAAAGTGCTGTTAAACCTGAGGTGACTCTTCAGGTTGAAAACTTATAATGGTTGATGATTGTCTAAATCTTTGAAGTTGGAGGGGCATCAATCTAGGACTTGTGATGAAATTTCTCATGAACAAAGGTGTAAAACTGATTGACATTTACAGAAGACTTCAAGCAGTGATGAAACTCTTAGCTGCAGTAAAACATTTGAATGGTGCAAACATTTTAAAGAAGGCCATATGTCCGTCCTGATCCTTGAAAGTCAACGAATACCTTGATGCCAACTTGTGAAAGAGATGCATTTGTCTGTGTGAACTGTACATGCAATCATTCTCCAACACCACTTTACACATTACAGGAATTATTGGGAGTTCTTGACACATCCCCCGTACAGTCCTGACCTTGCTCTAAGCCATTTCCACATGTCTGGGCCAATAAAGGAGTTCCTGGGAGGCCGGCGTTTCAGATGTGAATCAGACAGGCAGTCCAATCATGGCTCCTGTGTATTGAGAAAACTTGAACCTTACCTTATCAGTCTTTCACTTCTTTATGGAGGCCCATTCTTCTAACAGCATTGCTTCAGTTCATTGAGCTTTTTGGGAATCTCTTAAGGTCCCTGGCACAGTATTTCAGTTGGGCTGAGATTTGGACTTTGACTAGGCCATTTCAGAACCTTGATTCTTTTATTTTTCTGCCATACTGATGTGGGTTTACTGGTGTGCTTCGAATCATTGTCCTGTTGCATGTAAGCTTTAACTGTCAGATGAGACAGATGGACTCACTTTTACCTCCAGAATATTCTCGAGGAGTTCATGGTCGAGTCAATGACTGCAAGGTGTCCAGGTCCTGTGGCTGCAAGAACAAGCCCAAATCATCCCCCCTCCACCACCGTGCTTGACAGTGGGTATGAGGTTTTTCTGCTGAAATACTGTTTAGTTTTCACCAAAAATAGTGCGGGGTTAAAGCCAAACAACTCCACTTTGGTCTTATCTGTCCATAGGATATTGCTTCAGAAGTCTTGTGATTTGTTCAGGTGCAGTTTTGCAAACATCGGTCGTGCTTCAGTGTTCTTTTATAGACAACCCTTCCAAACAAACCGTATTTGTTCAGTCTTCTAATTGTGCTGTCATCGATTTTAACATTTAACATGTTCAGTGAGGACTGTAGGGTCTGGGATTTCTCAGAGAATTGTACGGTCTGTGCTTGGGGTGAATGTGCGGGGACGTCCTCTTCTGAGAAGACTGGCAACTCTCTTGTCTTGAACGCTTTCCATTTATGAATAATTGTTCTCACTTGAACCGTTGAACTCCAAAGAGTTAGAAAATTATTTTATAAGCCTTTCCAGATTTATGTGCATGAACAATTGCTTAGGTAAGACCTTTGCGTATGTCTTTCCCTCTTGGCATTGAGTACACACACACGTGAATGCTCCAAACCGGCAAACTGCCAAAACTTCTGCTTTTATAGAGACCTGCTGATGATCAGTTAATCAAGGGATGATGATTAGTAGCAACTTACCCTGTAACTGTAGTAGTAAGTAAGGGGGTAAGGGGTAGTAGTAAGTGTATATTAAGTATTGCCAACATGGTTGGATGGCTTGATTTTTGTTAAATACTGTAGAGACACAGTGAAAAAAGTTAGTTGTTTGACTGAGGTTGAATTTGACCACAGAGAGCTGCTTTGATCATATGAGATTCATTATGTTTTTACACAAACAAAACATAATTAAAAGAAGCACTTAATGTAGTTTTCACTCTCATGAATGTGTTTTTTGTTATTCTGAACAATTCAAAAGTCCTGGTTAGACTTGAACACAGCTCATACAGTATATAATATCATTAGTTCTGTCAGCACTTTACATACAGTAGGTAAAACACAGTAAGATGACATGCCGTTTCACTTTTACCTAATGTGGAAGATACCTGTGTGAAATACACAGTGCTGACAAGATGGAAATAAATTGCAACAGGAACAAGTTGCAGGAAAGGGGATATGATGAAACAGTGGAGGTGAGATTACCAAGGGGCAGTAAAGACCAAAAACAAATGAGCAAAAAAAAAACATGACATTTAAACTTGCCAATTGGACACTACGGTAACCTTAAGGTCCATAACTACAACTAGAATGGAAATGTAATATAGAGTGTCAGAGCAGTAATGGCTGTGATAGTAACCTGAGCGAAATTGAGTTTAAGAGACGGTTCAATACTGTAATGAGTCAGTACATTCTGTTTCTGTGTTCTTTAAGGTCAGTGCAGAAATAACTATAGTGACATGTGCATCATTATTGATTTCAATGTGCAATGGGTTGGTGAGGGGTGTTATTATATGATACGTGGTCGGGGAAATACAGTGCTCAGGAGCCCAGAAGTAGAAGCTGATACCAAGTCTGGCAGTCCTTAAACAGATGCTGCAGAACTTTCTTACAGATGGGAGAGAGGCAAATAGAAATTGCGAGGGCAGGGATATATCTTCCACAGTGCTGGTACTCTTGAAGATGCTGCATGAATGGAAATTGTCCTGAACAGAGGGGTAGAGGCACACCAATAATGCGTTCAGCTGGCAGCACCATCCTCTGCAGGGTTTTCCAATCAGAAACGTTCCAATTCCCAAACCAGACAGTGATGCAGCTGGTCAGTAGACTAGTCTATGGTGCCTCTGTGGAATGTGGTAAAAATGCATGGGGATGTTTGTCTTCTGCAGGCACCAGTGAAAATGCAAATGCTGCTGGGTCAGGAAGCTGGGGTTGTCTGTCAAGATAAGGTCTTCTGCGATGTAAACACTAAGGAACATGCGGTGCTTTTCCACTGTAGAGCAGATTATCACATCAGAGTATACTGAAGTCATCTTCTTTTGTTTTGTTTATTTTGCTCAACAGTTAGAGACAGATTGTTTTTCTGGCACCAGATCAGGAGCCGTGTGTGGTGCCTCGTCACCGTCAACAAAGGTCAACCACTGTGGTGTTGTCAGCAAGCCTGACTATATGGTTTGAGCCAGATCTGGCAGTGCAGTCTTGGGTTACCTTTTCTTCATCCACCTTGTGGACACTGGTTTCATTAAAGGTAACATATTTTACCCCTTTTTAAATAAGTTACCCTTGATCTCAAAGGTCCCCTAAATGTATCTGTTTAATGTTCCAGCTGTAGTACGCTCTTTTACAAATGACCCATTTCACTTTCTGTATCTTTAAATGCAGATGAGCTACTGAGCCACATGCCACTTTGCTAAAGTGCATTTTTCTTCTCCACTAAAACATGGACTTCAAAGTTTCAGTAGCTATCCATTCATTGCGTGTGAATGTAAGATTGTTAATTTGTGATGGAATTCTAAATGTAACATCCTAATGTAGACGGCTAATAGTCTTAGAGACTGCTCAGCGGCATGCAAATTTAAAATGTAGACACACAAACACACTAGAAGCCTGGGTGAATGTCCAAAAATGATCAAAAGGTTAATTTTGTGTAGGAGCTGACCTTCTACTGAAGTATCAAACTGGTGGAAAGGAGAAATCCTTCATCGGGAAGTGGTTGACTAAGCAGTCCTTTTGCTTTTCCCCAATGTATAACTGATGGCACCTCTTGCAGGAAATACAATAAACGTATCTGATCATGATCTAGGGACTGTGATTTTAGTGGCTGTATTAAAAATATTTGCATGTAGAACATCTTGAATGATTATATGCTTCAGTACCAGAGATTTTATTTGGCAGACGATTTAATTTGCTCTTGGATATGGCCCAAGTATTTATTACTCTCTGCATGTAATTATCTGCTTACGTATTCTCAATATATCTGCAGAACCACAGCGGGAGCATTAGAGAGTAGCCGTAAAAGGACAAAACTGGTTTGTCAAGGCATTGAGGATGGTTTGAACACTTCATCCACCAATATATGAAATAAAACAAGACAGTTAACAGCTTTATTACCCATTTTGTTCTAATATACAGTAAAGGCCAAAAGTTTGGACACACCTTCACTCATTCAATGTGTTTTCTTTATTTCCATGACCATTTACGTTGGTAGATTCTCACTGAAGGCATCAAAACTATGAATGAACACATGTGGAGTTATGTACTTAACAAAAAA
>JAQMYK010000005.1:2604869-2615930 GCA_030014345.1 Clarias buthupogon
TCCAAACCACCTCAATCTGGCCTCTCTGACTTTATCTCCAAAACATCTAACATGGGTTGTCCCTCTGATGAACTCATAGGGTTAGGGTTAGGGCTAACCCTAGATGGGCTACATGAGCAGAAGATCATATTGGGATCCACTCCTGTTACCCAAGAACTAGACACTACAGTGGGCATGTTAGAAACTGGAGAGTTGATGATTGGAAAAATGATTCCTGTTTGAAGCAATCAATCTCATTTTCTGCCATCAAAGGAACACGGGACGGTCAGAAACTGGCATCAACAGAATGAATTCAATGAACAAGATCTGATTTGTGACGAGAATCCGGGCTGGTACTAGTGTGGGAAATGTTTTTGTGGTGTACGATACCAACCAGTTAATATGGTGGCTGAGCATGTTCATCCCTTTATGGCCACACATCTTACAACAGTTACACAAATACCATGAGATATTTCGAATTGGTTCCATGAGCATGATAATGAGTTCGCATCCCAGCTGGCAAACATCCACCAGATCTGAATCCAGACAGACAGACAAATCGTGTTTTTCATGACCAGAAGGAAATGTGCTTCATTTGCATCATGAGTTACTGTAAAAGTATACTACAAATAATTTACAATTATAAATAAAATTAAAGGGGAAAACAGTAAATTAAAAGACTCCAGTGTAAGCATGTAAACTAATGTAAACTAATGATTAAAGTAATAAGAAACTGACTTAAGTGCAATTACGATGGAGTGTAAACCACAAAAGCAGCAAATTTGGAGTGTAGAACAGGAACAGCAGCGCTAATACATACTGTACATACATGAATGAATAAATTGCCCATGTTTTTTTTTCTTCTTCTGCTTCTCACCCTATCTTGGCCATTTTATGAATATCATTATGGATTTACAGCACTAGACATGTTTCCCAGTGATATGACCTTTGCACTGTACACTGATTGAAAATAATCGACAGAGTGACGTGTGGCGTGACACAAAGTGAAGTTTTTCTTCCTAATCCAGTTTTTTTCCCCCACTTACTGTACACTACAGAAATGCATCTTTTTCATTAAGCACAAATTTTGTTTAGTCATATTTAATATTTTAGTATTAGTTTAGTAGTCATATTTAATATTTTACAACAAATGCAAAGCAGCAACAAATGCCTCAAATGGTGTCCTTCACCGGATTCTTGGTTGTAAAACTATTGTGGAGATGCTAATTTAGCAACATTTACAGACATGGGGATGATTACTTTGATAAAATAACATCAAAGAAATGTTGAAAACATGATGACGTAATGTTGTATTAACTCCAAATTGATGGTCTACTGTAAGCGTGATACCGGTTGCCCTGGTGAGAGCACGGGGTGCTGTTGAAGCTAGTATGAATGCGCCGATATAACCATGAGCACCAAAAAGAAAAAGAAAAAAAAGGTTCACAGTAATTTACTAAAAATATTACATTGGAAAGCAGCCAAAATTGTGATGCACTTTGTGATGATACTCTGCAAACACTGTATTACATGAAAGTAATTTGGGAGCGTAGATGCATGTCACTGTAATATTTTTGAAAGAAAATGAAAGAGATTGTGCTGTCAGTGGATGCTGTGGGTGAGGTCCAGGCTGGGGTCTCCATGGACCGGATTTATTTATCTGTTGCATCCCACTGGGATCTGGGGAGTTTGGCGGCCCGGCTGGCGGCCTTGGGGTCTTCGCATGCTGGACGCAGTCTGTAGTGCACCGGGTGTCCTCGGGCCTTTCTATCGTGGCCAGAATTGACCTTTTTTTGGCAATGTTTGTTGCATTGGTTTTTCTGTCGGATCAGACCAGATGTGCTAGCCTTTGGTCTTTGAGTCTCGGATGCCCAAGATCCTTTCACCAGTTTACTGCCGAGTAGTTGGTGATCGATGGATTCAGCCGTCAGTGGTCGTGATGTTACAGCTGATCTGTGTACAGAATGTTATTTAAACAAACAAACGATGCAGCTTCTCATGTTACTAGGAAACCAGAAAGGGCAAAGACATCTGTCTTGAAGACTTCCCATGGCTGGAAAACAACACTTCCGCTTAGAGCAATCTTCAGCAGGACAAGACTGCACAATTGTGTTTCTTCAACAACTGTGCTTTATACAGTAATTCTGTTCAGTTTTAGCCTGTTTAGCATCAACCATACACGTCTCTGCAAAGTATGCATTAATGTATTACAACAAGCGCTTTACTATAAGCCTGTGATTTGCCTGCCTTGCTGCTTATAGTACAGTCAGTGCTTCTGACATACTGTACAGTATTATGATCAACCATAATAAAGAATTCAACAATGGTGTAATAAATAAAAAGAATCTGACTATTAATGTATCTTCCTGTAATAAAGTTAATTTAGCCTACATTTGAAACTCATTTAAAATATTATAGCGAAATATATATATAGTTAATTATTGGTCTTACTTTAAGAAATAAAAGAAGTTGACCTTGGTCTGCAGCTTTTTTTCTCACATCCTGCCTATCTCTAAGCTTTAAAAAAAAAAAAAAAAAAAAAAAAAAAAAAACGACCTACTGCATTAAAACTATTATGCTTTTTGGCATTACGGCGAAAAAGTACTTCAATCTCTGCTCTCCCTGTCTTTTATGACCATTTCCATCTCTCTCAAGCCCGCATGCATGGCCAGGCTCACCCCGTGTGATCTTAAACAGAGGCTGACTGATAGTTAGCACTAATGAACTGAGCACCTGCCTCTATCTCCTCATTCGAGGCTAATGGCATTAAAAGAGATGCATAGCGATGCTAGCTGATGATATTAGTCCTGCTGCTCCTGAGCTAAAGCAGTGACACTTTAAACGAGCACAAACCAGATCACCACGCGCGGCTCTGCACTGACAACCTCATCAGTATACATCAGGAAGCACTGCGTAGAGACTGGAGACAAACACCATACAGTGCGGGGTGTGTCACACTGACTTTCAATGTCTGACGCATACATAGTTAGTACCACATGGCACCTGAATATCATTTATAAGTAATGAATAGGTTCTTTCCTTCAGTGAATCAGTGTTAAATAAAAACTGTATAATACATTATACAAAAGTCGCTGAAATTTTTGGAACTGGGTTAAAAACTGTCCAATGCATTATTACGATGTAGATCACTTAAACGCTTGTTGAAGTCGCAGTGGTTAGTCTGGGTTCGATTCCTGCCTCGGGGTCTGTGTGCATGGAGTCTGCATGTTCTCCCTGTGGGTTTTCTCCGGGTACTCCGGTTTCCTCCCACAGTCCAAAGACATGCAGGTTAGGTTTGGGTTTGGTGTTCACAAATTGCCTTGAGTGTGTGTGCCCTGTGATGGATTGGCATCCCGTCCAGGGTATACCCGCCTCGTCTCCTGAGTTAGGCTTCAGACCCCCATCAACCCTGTATACAGGAAAAAGCGGTATAGACAGCTTTGTTTAATAGTGTGATTAACTCCACACCCCCAATGTGCCGAGAACACTTCATTTTGCTAGAATGCATGAAGATTTTGGACTTTGGAATATGGTAATGTAGTCTGATGAGTCCAGATTGAGCCTATTCCAGAGTGATGGGCGAGTCAGGGTAAGAAGGGAAGTGCATGAAGCGTACAAGCCTCTGGAGACAGTGTTATGATCTGGGGTTGATCAGTTACTCAGGTCTAGACTCAGCAACGTTATGGGGCAATGAAATGAAGTCAGCTGACCACCTGAATGTGCTGAATCACCAGGTTATCACATGGATTTGTTAGCACAAGGAATCATTTTCACTTATGATTTGGACACCACATTGTGCACCGCAATCAAAACGAATCAAAAGTTAACTTTTATTTAACATTAGACATTAAACATTTAATTTACAATTATACAAAAAACAAAACAAAAAAATCACAAGTGCACTTAATCGATATGGTGCACTGTTATGATCCCCCCCCCCCACCCCCCCACTGACCTCCATCTAACATCCACCACCTCCTGTTTCATTAATTCATAAAAAACTGTTTTAAAAATGAATAAAATATTTAGAAAATATGAAAAGACAGGTACCAAATAAAAGGGGAAAAACAACATACAGTACTGTAAGTGTCTCAGTGCGTTGTTGCTACAGCGCCATCCGTACTAGCACGAGAATATAGTACTAGTTCTAGTATCAGTACTAGAACACTCTCATATTCTAAACATAGTCTCACATTCCCTTAGCTAGTGTTTCGATGATGGTGGTTTTGTACAGTACCGTAGACCACCGTCTCCCCAAAGATCTCCATTTTCGATGTTCAGTTTGGTTCAATATCATTTATATTTTCATTCTTTTCAAACAATTCTGCTCCCATTAGGATAAAAATGTTTCATTATAGAACGTGTACTGTATGATTAGCAGGAACGTTGCAATGCCAGGAACATGCCTTACAGCCTTTAATTCGCTTCTTGCCTGCATGTTGCTGACTTTCAAACATGTATGATTGCATATAATTTATCTTGAATGCCATACATTTAAATGTTGACATTTACATACTGTACAGTACACTGTATGCCTGCTTACTCTATACATTGAAAGTCCTATGTTTACCGTAGACTCTTAAATTACCCTGTATGAAACTGTTGTGACAGGCGCGAATAAAATTACGAAAAGAAAATTGGAAAAAGGTTCGCCTCCACGCTAGATTCATAGACCAGATGTTCGGTGCAGACTGATGCCAATTCTATTAAATGCAGAGCCAAACCACACACACACACACACACCAATCTGTGTTTGTAGCTGTTCAAATTAAGATCAAAATTGCTGTAACAAGCACAATGAACAAATGGACACTAATATTGTGTAATCGATTATGCCATAACTTTTAGTAAATACCACAAAACAGATCATTGCTGTATGTATTATTAATGCAGATGTCAGATGTCGTCTGTGCATCCTAAACTAAACTCTGCCCTTGTAGAAAAAAAAAACATCTATCAAATATTGTTCCATTAGGAGTTGTCATATTATTTTATATTTAATACCACAGAGATAATAGAGTAAATAAACAATGTGTTAAGAGGATATACAGTAGCTTAGTCGACATTTAAAGAAACCTCTTGAATCAAAATAACTTTCGAAATACACACACCATTGAAATGCAAATCATAACCAGGCATTATAATAAACTGATATTTTTATTTATTTATCTCTGCATTAATATTAAAATGGCCTTCTGGGGCCGATCAATATCCACATTTTCTATTTAGAGGTTTCCAAAGCACAGCATACTGAAGTTCGCAGAAAAAGCCTGAAGAGAAAGACACTTATAGCTGTAAATCATTATGTTAAATAAGTTTAATTTACAGTAAGTGTATCTCAGTGTCATCTCAGCAAACAGCTCATATTATAGAGAATGTTAACATTCAGTATTACTGACATCCGTCTGATGCTGAAACCGGAAAAGCTCTCATGCATTTACTCCAAAAGCAGCATAAAAAAGCCTGACTGAAGTTTGTAGCTTTTTACCAGGATGGTAACGAGGGCACGAGGTGGGGCACATGCGGGACACTCTCACGCTCACTTAAATGGGGAATTTTGAAACACAGAATAGTATTATCTGCATGACTTTGGACTGTGGGAAGTAACAGGAGTACCTTGAGGAAACCCACCAAGCAGTGGGGAGAACATGCAAACTCCATGCACAAAGATGCAAGGTGGACTCACTTTTCAGACTCACTCTGGGCAGATAAAAATACTGTATATGAGGGCTATAATGAAAGTAATTATCGAAGGTAATATCAAAGATCAAAGGTAATTATTATTTTTTTTATTACAGGTAGTTCCCAACTTATGAACATTCGAGTTACGGATTTCCGCAGATATGAACAGACTGCGGTTCTATGAACTTCCGTAAATGGGAACAAATCGCAGAAGTAGCTCACCTGTATTGTACAAGAAGAAGACACTGCAGTGCACCAGATACAAATATTTACAATTACAATATTTTCAGTGTGTAAGTGAATGTATAAAATGTCTAAAGTCCGGTATATTGTATGTGTGTGTGTGCGTGTGGGCGTGCAGGAGAAATAAGTCGTCCTCACTGGTTTCAATGACTCAGTCCGGCAGCACGATGATAGAAAATGTCTGTCCTGTAAAGCTGTCCTGATAGTGAATAATCCTAATTTAGAAGAAAATCCTCAACGAGACAGTTTACATTTCGAAACAGTGGAAAACAGCTCTGAGACAAAAGGTATCCGGGATTCCCCTCGCGATTTAAAGGCACAGAGACAACATTTGACGTGTGAGATTCATTTGCAGTTTTTGGCCACATGATGGCAGGGTGGGGAAAGGGGACTGAGATTTAGTCACGTGGATTGGTGTGCATTACATTGTATATTTATGTCAACGGCATATAGGACTCACTTTGTCAGACTTAAGAACAAATCCGACTTACGAACGTGCTCCCTGGACCTGAACTTGTTCATAAGTCAGGGACTACCTGTATTGTTATTTGGCATTTGTGTCATCGTTGAACCCAACTCCCAAATCCTCTTTGAAAATCCACTTTGTTGCAGTTGTTGAAGTTCTTTAAACTTCATCTATCTGTGCACACATGCAATTTGAGCGACCAGTATATCATTTGATAGAACAAGTTGTACCCACTTTTGAACAAAAACATGCACAGATCCACAGGCACAGAAGACGATTTCAGAAGAACACCATCACAACTATAAAGCATGGAGGTGGAACCACCATAGTGTATGTTTCTTTTTACCTGCAAAAGCCACAGGTGCAGTAAAACACCACCACAATACTGTATGCTGCAACATCCGTGTTAACAGCTGGGATGGTGTCCTTCAGATTTAAGTTCTCATCCGTTTATTCCACTCCGGATGTTCTAGCAGGACAATGATCCTAATGATTCAATGATCCTTTGTGGACAGAACAGAGTGAGGGTCTGAGCGAGGAGGCTCACAAACCTAAATGATTTACACCAGTCCTGTTAGGAGGCATAGGCAAAAAAAATAACATTGAAGGATTTTGAGAAACGTACAGTATGGAAAGCTACTTAAAGAGTTTGATTCAAGTTCGAGCAATTAACCCCTAAAACCTAAGTGGCACAAAGCCAAGCATGCCACACAGCCCCGGTCAATGACCGCTTTAAAAACTAAACTAAACATAAGTGTGTTAATGGGGTAAGGCAAACTTGGGTTTTCTGATATGTCATGTACCTCTAGAACCAAAGTTATCATTACTTTTAAATTCAATTCATTATATGTCCTAGGTTGTGCTGAAAAAAAAGCATACCTCACTCTACTGTATATTGCACAATCCTGAGTCTAGTATATGTTTATTTAAACATATAAATGCAAAAAATGGCAAATAAATTGGGTTTAAGGGCTACAAGTCCAACACCAAACACTAACAAAATGTACTGTAGAAAAAAAAAATCGGATTCACTGAAAATCTCATACAGCAAATAATATCTGTATAATAATGAAATAAGTCTGTCTTGTTATTTCGAAATAACATTTTATGGTAATAAAAGTACATGAGAAGTCAAACTGGGACTTTGTGCAGAATAACAGAATACAGTTATGAGAGTAAAAAACACCTTTATTTCTCATTATATAATGCCTTGCTGCACTAATGCGTGTGACAATAACTCCTAGCTGAGTTCCTGTAATGTGCAACTGGTGCCGGAGGACAACTGTGTGTTCAGTTCCTGCAGACAGATGCGTCTCTTCCACAAGTTGAGTCTTTCAGCCTTTTTTAAAGCATTTGCACCATTCCATTGTTTTTTCCTGCAGCTAGGATTCTCATCACTGTACTGTGCTTTAAGTTACAACATGGGAATATTAGGGCCAATATGGGATAAAAAAAAAAAAACAAAAAGCGTTGGAACGGGGGGGCAAGAAGTTTCTGAGTCAAAAACTTTACATTTGCAAGACAAAAAATAGAAAGCTTTGAGAAAAAAAAAATCTAAATTTTCTGGAAAAAACTTGAAATGTTCTAGAAACAAAAACTTTAAATTTTCAAGAAAAAAACGTAAAAATTTGAAAAAAAAAAAAAAAAAAAACCTCATTCAAACTCAAACTCTGGTGATTCTGGGTTAAAATAAAAAGTATTTCCTTGTTACTCAATCCAAGGGAAAAGTAAAGTTTGATTGATTATCTTCCACTCCAGGCATAATGCAAAACAAGTGATGTCTGCCCAACCTTGCAAAGTATATATGCACATGGCTTCGTTGCTGGAAAAAAAACACTGATATTTGAGTTTTAAAAACAAAACTAAAAAAATGCGCACAATTTTTGAGTTATCATTTTGACGACAATTTTGACTTAAAATTAGAAGAAAAAAAAAAAAGAATATTAAACTCAGAAATTTCCTGCCCCTCCCCTTCCAACTCTTTTTTTTATTTATCCTATATTGACCTTAATACTCCATCGTATTAAGTAGATGTCAATTGTTTTTTTTTATGCCTTAATTCACAAGAAAGTTCATCACAAATCTAACAAATCTTTGTTAGCAAAATTTTGTTAGCAAATCTAACTGGTTTGACTTGAACACCACTTGTAGATACCCTAATTCACTTAACACAGAATATGTACTTTCTACATAAAATGTGTGAAGTTTGTAAGTCTTAAGATGCACATACAGTAACATTATAACTCAACATTTCAGAGTTTCCTAGTGTACATCCTGCATTTCCTGTAATGGCAGTGTGCACTCCCTAGCGTGGTCTCTACAGGAAACCAGATATCTTCCTGGTGGTGTGTCCGAGTGTTGGCTGTGAATCAGTGGAGAATGCAAGTTGAACCTATACGTCATTACCAACAGCTTATATACTGCATGTGTCTTTCTTGAACCAGTGAGAAAGATAAAGCTGGCGGAGGAGACACGATGCGCCACGGCACATAAACACACTCATGAACTTGAATTTGATCTTGAACTTGTACATTAGACAAGCTGCAATCTGCTGGGGCTTTTTTTTTTTGTTATGTTCTTTTTGTCTTTAAGATTATGAAAAGCAGGATGAAAAGAGCTGGCGTTGCATCAGAAAAAAAGAAGAGAACAAAAGCTCTGACAAAACGTGCCTGTCTCATGAGTCCTCCTTCACATAAACACATGCTGAGTTCTACACCACGTTAGATCAAATCAAACAGAGCGTCGTATGAACCACATGCTTCATGGGAAATGATAAGACTCAAGGAACACCTTGACCTTTAGTTCCAAGGAGATAATATTCTAATATCGCAAATGTGCCTAAATTAAACCATGAACTAGAAATATTAAAGATATTCCCCCCTTTTTTCCTGTTTTTCATTCATACACATATTTCCAGTTTAAAAATAAAAGTCCTGGATTATCAATGTGGTTCGACACTTTAGAATCCTCTGTGTATTTTTTGTTAGATTTAACACTGCGGAATGAAATTATAATGAAGGTTAAATTATATCGTATTTTCCCGGGAATACATTTTAGGGGGGAAAATGCATCAAACCTCATATATCATCATAAATTAAAATATGACTTAGAATGGCTTTCTATGAAAAGTTACAATGCACCCCAAATTAATACTTGTATCCTGAGAAATGCGGAGACAAGATCTGATAAAACCAAAAACCTCTTATAGAACTTTCTATCTGTGTTTGCTCATGTTCAACAATTTGCTGTCTAATAGCCTCAGAAGTTTGATCATGTAAATTGGAAAGTAACCACACGGTCCATGTTGAAGCCATTCATACAAAAAACTTATGGCACGAGCCGGGGTACACCCTGGACTGCATGTCTTCGGACTGTGGGAGGAAACCCACCAAGCACTGGGAGAACATGCAAACTCCATGCACACAGACCCTGAGGTGGGAATCGAACCCAGACCCTGGAGGTGCAAGGTGACAGTGCTAAACATTAAGCCTCATACAAATCACAGGAACCTATATATTTTCTAGCCGCAGTGCCAACTTGGCTCTTAACCCATACAGTATCGTATAATATTGAGGTTATGAGCAACTGAATGCCAGAAATTCATGCTGAGAGATGAGGAATTTTACTACTTTAAGTCATTGTCTCATCTTTACACTTAAATAGAAAAGTGTGATGAGCTCATGGCTTTCGGGTGGAGGTCAGGCAGGAGTAGAAGCAGTTAGAATTTGTAAGTTAATTACTCAAGGCGCGGTCTTCCTTCAATCCAGTCATATTGATGAACATTAACAGGTGGAAGAATTAAAATATCTATACTACTTGTATAAGGGGCGTCAAACCAGGACTTTTGATTGTGCAGAATAACTTAATAACAATAAACTCCCTTTATTTCTCTATATAATCCCCTGATGCACTTATCTCAGAGTTTCACTAGTGCTTGGACACCATCAAGGTAGAAAGTACACCAGAGCCATGATCTGCTCGCTTTACGTGAACCCACTCACCGAATGTTCACGGGAATGACTGCAGTAGCCCCAGAGACACCTCGGCCAGGATCATCATTCACAGACGTATGGCCTTTTTCAAAAGGTTTGCATTGTTCTAATGTTTTTCTGAAGATAAAAGTCTCATCACCGCACCGTGCTTGAAGTTTTCTGTAAATGTCAAACGGTTTTAGGTCTTCAGAAATTTCATCAAAGTCCCAGTTTGACTTGAACACCTCACGTAAAAATAGGGCAAAGTTTTTATTCATTCATTCTTTCATTTTCTATACCGCTTATCCTGTATACAGGATCGTGTGGGACCTGGAGCCTATCCCAGGAAAGGGCACAAGGCAGAGTACACATTGGACAGAGTGCCAATCCATCACAGGGCATACAGTACACAAACACAACACACAAACACTCATTTACACACTGCAGGAAATTCGGGAATGCCAATTAGCTTAATCTGCATGTCTTTCGACTGTGGGAGGAAACCAGAGCACCAGGAGGAAACCCACCAAGCACGGAGAGAACATGCAAACTCCACACATAAAGACCTGAAACGAGAATCAAACCCAGACCCTGGACAGTGCTAACCACTACGACACCGTTCCACCTAGGGGAAACTTCTTTATTTCTTCTTTGTCTTTCGGCTGTTCCCTTTCAGGGGTCGCCACAGCGAATCATCTGCCTCCATCTAACCCTATCCTC
>JAQMYK010000005.1:2628822-2638840 GCA_030014345.1 Clarias buthupogon
GGTTTTGATATTTTGTTTTTGAATTAGTTATTTTGTTTTCCGTTTTGTTAATTTGGTTTTGAATTTGTTATTTTGTTATCCGTTTTGTTTTTGTTATTTCGTATTTTAATTTATTTTGTTTTCAGTTTTGTTAATTTGTTTTGCACTTCACGGCCACGGTAGTATTATCCTGTTTTGCACATCTGGATTTGATGGAATGGGATACTATTGTAGAAAGTACAGAACTTTTCCAGTCATTGTACTTTTTTAAAAATTCTGAAATTAAGCTACTTTCACACTAGGCACGATTGACTGACTGCTCCTCCTCACCACATCCTCCACTAGCCACATTACATTACTTAATAGGTCACATTACTGTATTTTGTGCACACGTTTATGCATATTTATGGGCTCCGACACAGCAGGTGGCAGTATGCGCCTACTTAGCTTGCAAGCCACAGTAGATGAGGCTGGAGCACAAACAGAATGGTGAAGTTTTGTCGAGGGAAGTTCCCTTCACCGACATTCCATGCAAACGGAGCAGGGAGTAGGGAGCACCCTGTGAAGTACAACTTCAGAATGAAACGCAGCTAGAGATTTTGGAGGAGACAGATGGCTCTGTGTTCTAAACAGCGATCCAATCCTGTGTTCATGTACAGCTGGCTTTCATATTTGATTTGAGTTGTGCCCGAGTACAAAATGGCCAAGACAACATTTTCACACATAAACTGGCCACCATAGAATCTTATTGAATGTGTTTAGGCCGTTTTCACATTCAGAAAAAAACTTGACCCCAAAGTCTGGTTCATTTTGATCAGTGAGAACACAATCAAACTGCGCTGTGCAACCGCGAAACAGAACGGAAGTAGATCAGGTTTTATATCAGTGCCGTTGGTCTTCTCAGAAATCTCCAATCTCATTCTTTGTCCTACAAATTCATTGCTGACAAAGTAGGAAGGCATGCGAGAGCATCAATAATAATAATAATAATAATAGCCATACTGTAGCTTAGTTAGCTCTCTCGTTCTCTTCTCTTGTGTTTAACAGCAGCTCACAAATCCAAGTAGTTACTGTACATACTGCCACCTGCTGTATCGGAGAGTGTAAACACACAAGTGTGCGCGAGAACGGACAGCAAAAACAATGTGAACGCTGGCCAGCGGGGGAGGGGGAATCAATCGTTCCTGAGCCCAGTACAAATCAATCGTGCCTAATGTGAAAAGGCCTTAAGATGTGCTGAGGGGGTCTGACTCTCTTGTCATTAACAAATCAATGAAATCTCTGGCAAAAATCTTTGCAACTCTAAAGGAAATATACGTTGTGATGTTGCATAACAATGACAAATCAATGGCATGGCAAACTTATTTTGTGCTGTAATCAAAACTACTAGCAATCGACTCTAACATTAATTCATTATTATTATTATTATTATTATTATTATTATTATTATTATTATTATTATTAGTCAGTGTATTATAATAGAATGTATTAAAGATTACCATCTTTGAAGAACAGCATGGCGTGATATTTGATTTGTTGGAGGTCAGAGGTTAGGGTATTTAAACAGAAAATTCTTATTAAATGATCTGCGGTTGACTACACCAAAATATGTTTTCTTTAAAAGACAATGAGACAAAAGAACTTTTACATATTTAGGAGTTAAATTTTTCTTGTTTTCCATTTTTGTTTTGCAAAACATTTCCTGCCAAAAAGTCTTTTTTTTTTTTTCCCCAACAAAATGTTGCCTGTCAAAAGTAATTTTCACACAAAGCTCTGTCACTTTGATCAATTTTTGCTGAATTTCTAACCTTGAATTTGATGAAATATTAGAATTAGGGAATGCAGTACGTTCCTCTGACACTCACTGTCTCACTTACCACAGCACATTATTGTTTCCCAGCTAACATAATTCAGATCAGGATTTGATTTGCGCTGTCAAAAATAATGCGCCAACGCGCACACAATCTCCTTTATAAATCAACCAATTTGTCCTATGATGAAAACCAACACTGTCCTACAATTACAGACTTTTTGTTGTTGTTGTTGTTGGCTAACATGAGACCAAAGCTTGAGTCCCATATGCCCCTTGACATAAGGTTGTGATGACCTACTCTGCAAAAGTTTTGATCTATTTTGGTTGTCTCTATTGTGTGAATGTGTGTGCGCGGGAAAAAAAAAAAATCTTTCCATTTGTGCTTTTCTTTGTATGAACGCAGCGTTCAGATTTTCTGTTCCATATTAACTTTTTCAACCCTCCTCCAGTTTGGGACTCAGCTTCCCCAGGAGTCGTCGGTTTTATTAGCCTGCGACAGAACGTATAGTACCACAGCATGCCGCAGTTTGAAAAGGAACACTCGATGCTCTGTTGTCAGTGAATAGGCTTTCCTTTATTTACAGTGGAAATGTTTCGACAGCTATTTCTAAAGTTTTATGTGTGTGCTAAACATTTCACAACAGATTGCTTTCTCAGCGAGGGACAGTTCAAAGCTGGATTCGCATCAGTACTGAAGCTGAAGAGTGGCTCTGTTCCAACTCTCCCAGATTCAGTTTTAGATTCTGAAGCTGTAGATTGTTTTGTTTATTAATTGTGCCTTGATGGAAGGCTACTTTTGCTAATACTGCACGCCGAAGCAGGATACATCTTCGGTTTAGTAATTGTGAGCAACAGTCAGAATGTTTGTTGTCAATCTTTTTAATCCAATTCCATCAGAGTATTACTGTGTATTAAGATAGCGGTTACTTCTCTGAAAATTAACAGTCTTTAGTAGCGACAAAATCTGTTGTGTGTAGATTTGAGTGTCAATCAATCCTATATTTTAATCCATCCTCAATCTTAGTGTTTAGATGTTAGTATTAAAGGTCAACACACAACTCGTATCATATTAAATCTGCCAGTCTGTCTGCTTTTTCAAGAGTTAAAGAACTATAGGTTAGCTCTACTAGCAAGCTAGTTGGCTAATGTTTATAATGCTCATCTTAAAGGACATGATCCAGACATGAGACCTTTTTAAAAAAATAAAATAATAAAATAATAATAATAATAATAATAACCAATTTTTTTTTTTTTGCCATTTTATAAAACTTTGCTGGTAGTTTCAATGTACTTTATTACAAGGGTGCTAGTTAACTAGCATGCTAATATCGCTAGTTAAGTAGCATGCTAATATATTCATCAACCCTGAAGAAACGGTTACATCTCTAAACCTTTTTTCTTTTAAGGATTTTGTTGTGAATTAACACTTTTATTGCAACAAACAATAAATATTCTGCTACATTTGCTCCAGTATCTCATTCTGAATGCATTTTCACAATGCTGCAACTAAAGCTGTTGACCCTCACACACGTCCAGATGTTCAAAATAAAGTAAAGTAATGAAGCGATAGTGCTGGAAGCAAGCAATCGAAAACACGTAATATTACACAGAGGAGATAAGCATGTGGACACATTTCATAAACAAAGCACTTGAACAACATTCATAAGCTTGCGTTTGAAATGACGGAGTCTGATAGGACACCAATCGCATAACAGTTGCCGGAGTGAGATTTTTAATAAAGGGAGTCATCCAGAAAAGATCTACGTGATGCAGATAGGCTCCGAAGCAAGCGCGTGGCCGGTGATGGACTTGCCCATTTCTGCACTGTGGTCTGCCAAGCCTCAAATGAGAGCAGCACTGTGGAATTTATAGCCTCGGCATAACTACACCAAATGACACACTCACACATACACATTATACTTATGTCAAAAGCGGCATATGCTCGCTAATTGGACAGAGAGCAGGCATATTTTAATTACATCAGACTGAACAATAAGGAAAATGAAGGCTATTTTCTATTCTTTGAAATGCACACTATGTCCGTAATTAGGTTTATTGCAGTATTTATCCTTGGCTGCAATGACTAGTTAAAGCCATTGTCAGTGCATGAACACATCAGTGCATGAACAGACATGTTTGTGAATTCACCCATACTAGTCATTTTGTTAGAATGCTCGAAACAACAGCTGGGCTGGATGAAGGCATAGCGTCCCACTCTGGAGACAGACGGAACTACAGACACTGGTATACAAATGTTTGCATTTTCTAAGGATAGATTCAAGAAAAGAAATGCACAGTTAGTTCTCGATCTTGATGTTTTGGAAGCAGTAAGAATGGGCAATTATACTGAGAAGAGTTGACAAGGGCCAAATTGTGATGGATAGATGATTGGGTCTCCAAAACCGCAGGTAGTACCTACCAAAAGTGGTTCAAGGAAGGACAACCAGTCAACCGGAAACAGGGACACGAGTGCCCAAGGCTAATTAACGCAGCAGCTACTGTAACACCAACTGCTGGAAAAAAAACTTGAGGCTGATTATGATAGAAAGGTTCCAGATTCAACACACAGTACATCACAGTTAGCTGCATATATCCTCAGAAAGCTACAGAACTTAAAGGATCCTTTGCTGATGTCTTGGTACCAGATACCACACACACCTTCAGAGGTCTTATGGAGTTCATGCCTCGATTTGGGACCTACATGATATGAGGCAGGTGGTTTTAATGCTAGAGCTAATCATGGTGTGTAAATAAATATATCAAGTCCTATAATTTGTTCATGCATTGTTTCATTTTGTAATTCTATTTCCGTTAAATATGCTATAAAATAAATTAAATTTTTCTTAAGTGTGCAATACAACATCTTATTTCTGGGCTCATATTATATAATATTTTTATGTTCAAATTCAAATTTTATTTGTCACATACATAGTCATACACAGTACGATATGCAGTGAAATGCTTAAAGTGTTCCTTTAGTGTAGTTTTTTTTAGATCTGTCTTTTTTTCCAACAATTGTTTCAAATGTCAATATATTTTTTATTTTAGTTTGTATTTATTTATTTTTTACGTGCGTGTCGGCTTCCAGTTTCCAGGGTTCCAGTTCATGGTTGGCAGGCCTGCTTTTAGTGACGGTGCATTAATGACAGGTTTGCCAGCCCACCCTCAGTAGCAGTTGTGTGAATCATTAAGTCTTAGCACTAAGATTGGACGATATGTCAGTTGAAACATTCTGTGCAGCTATAAAGCGTAATGGTTTTGGGGTTGACTCATCTTGGCCCACCAGTCCTGGTTTTATTGCAAGACTCAGTTTGTTAATTTGGCTCTGGAATTATTTGATGCCGAAATGCCAAAAATGCTGAGCAGAAATCATCATCTGCAGCAGCGGAGAAGTACTCATTTCCAAGGGGCATTACAAAGTAATGTCACTCTTGGAAATCGGAAATGACTCGAAATAGCGTTTGGAGGTCTACATATTCAAAAGCGTAGAACCCCGGCTCCAAAATTATTTCATTCATCTTTGAAATGATCAAAATCAAAGTTATAAGACTGGATCTTGCTATTTGGACATGTCAGAGCAAAGAGATCATTAAAATAAAAAAATAAAAAAAAAACAGTGAGGGCTTGTGCTGTATAACCTAAAATGTTGCTTTTATTAAGAGCTTAATTATGTACAGAATGGGACATATTCAGAGCTGGCGAAATAACTTTCATATTTACATCAGGAAGGTTTTCAGAGCTGATGCATACAGGTGCTTAAATGGATTATCCGGAGGCCCATTCAGATTAGTAAATGATGTGGCAAGCACTCAAATAAAGATCTAATAGCAGTCTATTACAGTACGAGCCAAAATATACAGTACTGAAATGAAAAGATAAACAATATTACCATGTTGTCATCTGTTAGTTTAACTAAGATATACACTATAAGTGTATTGATTTACCACGGTTTGCATAATGTATGCGTTGGAAGTGTGTGTGTACCGCCTTGCTGTAGACAGTGATCATATCGTTCACGCAACCCGGTCTCAACAAAGGTTGCTGCAGACTCCTGCAAAAGGAGAAGATTTGCTGGCGTAATGCAGGCACGGTTCTTGGTGGTTCTTGGCGGTTCTTGCCGAATCTTCACAGTTGAACACACACTCCTTTAACATTCACCACATGTAGGCATTAGGTGGTGTAAGAGCCGGGGAATGGGACGGGTACGGAAAGGAATCGTTCTGCCACCTTTTTCAAACTCGGACCCCGTTCACGAACACTTCCGCATGAGTGGAAATAATACAAAACTATAAATACTTTTTCCTCTGTCGACAGACCCAACAACATTTCCAACAACAATAGCACAACACAACTTCCTTTCCACTACTGGAAACACATGCGGCTAGAGCTATGCCCTCATCACTCAGCGAAGTTTGGCCCATGATCTGTTAACTACTAATACTGTACCCCTATCTCACCTACGCTGGTACGCGCGGTGGCCGTAAGTACGGTTAATCATGATCCACCCCATACTACCCAGCCGCTGCATGCAGTGCCGGTCCCATTCGAGAGATTTTAATTTAACATTTGTTAAATGTTAATGTTTGAGATATTATAAAACGGCATAATCTGTTTCCTCTAACTGTATTTCTTTATTCCAACATTGCATGTTTATAATACCAGTAAATCTGGGTATTTTAAAATTGTGTTTAATCATGATTAAAATGACTATGACTGTAATTAACTAGATTAAAATTTGTGACAGCACACAAAATTGACAGCACGTCATTAAAGCCACTTAGGATTTAGGTTCTGTGGGTTGGGGAGTGGGGCCTCTGTGGACCGGGCTTGTTTGTCCACTGGATCGGATTGGGATCTGCGGGATTTGGGGATCGGTCCAACAACCCTGGTCTCTTTGCCTGGTTATGCTGTGATGTTATGGGTGCGGGACTTTTTTTAGAATGACATGACATTATCTTGCATGGCTTATTCTTTTTCTTCTTCTTCCGTACAAACTTTGGCGCGTAACTAGTCCCGCACCGTTTGTCGTAGACCCATAAAAGAGGTGTCAAATCATGCGGCTTATTCGGGAATAGGTGCTATGCCTTTTCTAAAGTGATAGGGCAATTTACCTCCCAAAAAATCACATTAACATTAACATTGAGACCAACTTTAACGGATTCTAGCGCAGAGCAAGAATTTTGTAGAAATGAACTTACAAGAAGGGCCTGCAAGCTGTGTCAGAACACACCTGCAAGAGGGTATAAGTTGTACCCCTCGGGCGCAAGAGGTGCCCAAACTTGCCCCATTGACATATTATGGTGAAGGTTCTCCCAATTGAAACAGGAAGTGCTCACAGTTGCATTCCCTGCTATGGTAACTTCCTTAGGAACTGTGAAACTGAACCTACTGTAACTCTGGACCCCATTGTCATAGAGACATGGGGGTGAGCTCATTTTACTCAGGCAACCAATCAGTCTCTCAAGATCATTGTAAAGCTGTCAAGCCATGCCACGCCCAAGGCCTGAGTTTTGCCACAACAAGCACCACTTACTGTACATTTTCTACAGAAAGTCTATCTCTCTAGTTTACATTATTATTGTAAATGCCATTCTTTTTTGTATATAAAGCCCAAACCATAAATATCAGGTGAACATATTGCGACAACAGATTTGCCACCGCTCCTCACTTGAGCCATTATCGCAAAAGAAAAACAGGCTTAAGGTCATAACTGGGACTCACATCTGTCTTCGCCAATGTGCAGCTCCAGTGTAACTATAAAATATTGCGCTAGTATGTAATTACATTTAAAGGCTGTGTACCATGTGCACAACTCCTTATTGATGCATATGACTTTAGTCTGAATAATATCCATTGTGTCTGTTTTGGAGGACCGTGGACTTGATATATAGCCTGACTTTACCAGAGCCATCTGGTAATGTTTTTGATAAATCCATCTCAAAGTGCATTGTGCAAAAATTGCTGGCGATGTAAGGCGTAAAAGACTGGAGGCAGATCTACTTTAGCTTGGCACCACACGGCCATAAAGTAACCTTATGCTCAGCAAGATACTTAAGGCTGCTTCAGTAGCACAATATGAAACTCTTAGTGATGATGATCTTTGCCAGATTGGATTGAGTCAGTATTTGCATGGATAATGACAGTCAGAAGAGCCTGTGTGTGCCTTGTCTCCCTGCCATTTAAAATGCATTACTTCCTGCTTGCTGAATCTCACAGAAAGAAGGACAAAACTGCATCCAGACGACATCCACTGCTTCATCAGAGAGGTTGAAATAATTATCATGCTAAATATAGTCCTGTTTAAATGACTTGGTTAATTGCATCTGATAGAGCACTATTTCAACTTGATAATTTGGAACGCTGTCTTTTTTTTTTCTTTCTTTTCTTTTTCTTTGCATAAGTTCACTTGTTTTAATATTCCAGTCTAATATCCCAAGCACAGCATGACCAGCAAGAAAGATAAGCTTGTACTTATGAGACCTCTCATAAATATATAAGAACCAGCTGTCAAAGCAAAGCTTCTAGCAATGTCAAAAAGCTGCCCTTTGCTCTAAAATGTCAACACATTTTAGCATGATTAGTCACAACATCCCTTCAATGGCAGTCATTGATTGCCCGAGCCAGCCAAAGTCCTTAGGTCTGCACCAAATATCCTCGCAATTCATCTGCACTGTGTTGTACTACTGATCAAAAGTTTAATGATGCCTACTCTTTTTTCTCCCCTAAAAGCTTTTTATTAATGGTTGATTTTCAACAAACCCACTGACAGATTAAATATGTGTGAGATACATTTGGAGAATGAAAGGACAATAATGTTCGAAATGGAAAAAAAAACTCAATGCACAAGCAATATTTTGTGTTAAACAAACCTTTAGAAAATTCTGCCAGAGGCACATAAGGCCATCTCTTGACTCTTGGTATCCCGTGCTTGGCACTTACACCATCCTGGAAGAGACTTTTATCAGGACAGAAATGTTTCATCACAGAATGAAAGTGATCAGTCTGGATAAAAGACAGATTAGGCTTCCAAGTGGTGTAACAAGAAATTCAATTACCCTACGGACGGAAGATCATGAATTTAAATCCAGATAAATAATAGCTCTTTCCTCCGAGTGCGCAGCATGAGTGGGAGTTTAAGAAAATGCAGTGGGCAGGGTTTACATGTATTGGACGAAGGATGTGGTCACGTTCACCCTTTCAAGTGAGTAGCAGTTATATGATTGGAAAAAGCCGGCTGCTGGGTAGGAACTAATATTGTTCTGTACACGAGTACACTTTCCGATGCGGTAGGTGAGAAGATATGGAAACATTAATGAATAATAAAGTGCTGTCACTTATGGACCTTCCTGGGAAATTAATTAATTATATTACTTGTTATCGATCCTGAAGTAACAGATTGCTTTCACACATGGTGCGCTCCACACCTGAGTTTCTTTTAAGCTAAATCCTGAACTGCATTTGCAGAGCATTAAAAATGTTTGGGCCCATGGGTTCAAAGATTAACAACTGTTGTTTTCAATGGTGTCCTCAAACTTTTAGGACTCTTTCAACTAGACATACCTGTATAACAAGATCTTAAAAAAGATCGAGACCTTAAATAGGGGAATTCAGTTCTTTGCCATTTACTTTGTGCTTTGGTTGGATAAGGAGTTGAAGGTTAAGCCCAGAGGTGGACTGGGTTCAGCAGAGGGAGCCAGATCCTTCACTACTGTCTGTGTGTTGCTAGTCTATTAACATTTCTTACATGAGAGAGAGAAAGTTTTTTTAAACTTCATTTAGAGATTTCACAACTGCCAATCCAGACTATAAAGTGGAGAAATTTACTAAAATTACTGAGACTCATTATACAAGCTAATTTTGAAACATGCATACAGTATAAGTTTGCACAAACCATATGCTGATTCCCAATAAAGAAACTGAATTTGTGGATTGAAACCTTGCCACAGTGAATAAGACTCGTAGACTTTGGTGTATCATTGGTGTCCACTGGTGTACAGATCTTAGAGGTGTAATCAGACAATGAGGGATCCTAAAGACGTCCATGACAGGTACCAGATAAGACTAAGCATACACTTACACATAGATTTGGGTCACCAGGAAACACAGAACACTGCTGGAATGATGTATGGAGAACGAATCATACTTATGTTTACATTTACATTTACATTTAGGCATTTGGCAGACACTCTTATCCAGAGCGACTTACATTTTTATCTCATTACACAT
>JAQMYK010000005.1:2644360-2668179 GCA_030014345.1 Clarias buthupogon
AACGTTCTTGAAAACACAACCTATATCTTTAACTATAACTAAACTCACAAATACCACAACAAAAGCTGAAATTCAGTCAGGCTATTTATAGTTACCTTAATTGCCATCCTCGGTTCAGGTGAATGTTTACATCACCTGACCGAGGTGCATCCTGGGAACTGAAGTCTTTTTTAACTTAAATATAACCAACCAACATAAGTAAACACAAAACAAGACTGGGCCTTTATCGCCCTCTAGGGGTTACCCCTTACACTACTGCACCCAAATTTAATATATTATAACTCTATTGCAAGACAGTAATGTAATATTTAGATATTGTAATTATTGTAAAAATCTAGATATTGTAACATTATATACGGTACACACCCTCACCTCGGGCCGCTGCGTAAACGATTGCTCTAACGATTTTTTTCTAAAAGTAGTACTTCATAATACTGCTTGTTATTGTTGCCATGGTTTCTGAACATACAGTATAAGACAAACTGGTTTTAAACTTCCCGCAGGAAGAATAAACATACAATGATCTGTCCATTCATCATTGAATATTCATTTTTGTATTTACGGTAAACTATCGCGTTGATTGGCTCTGTTGGCTGATTGGCTCAAAACTGCTCACAACGTCTCGTCTACTCAACATTTTGATTGAATTTATGGTGCAGATTTAACTTCAGGTAAATACAGAAGTTCCATCAAATTCTGTCGATCCAGTTTTGCATGATGCTGTAACATAATCGGCGAGATAGACAGACAGACAGACAGACAGACAGACAGACAGAAATTGGACTGGTTTCGGGTCCTTCAATGCATGAAATGTAAAGATATCACTGAAGGAGTGAGTTCTGACCAATGTACAGACAAAATCTTTCTTTTATTTATATAGACAACAATAAACTAGGTTAAAATAGTCAAACTAATCAAAAAGCCAAATAAAAAAATAAAGAAATGAATGATTATTAATAATAACCTATTTATTCATCCACTTGTCCATATGTCTGTTCATTTATTAATATCTTTTATCCCACTCTTTATTGAAGAATCTCTCTCTAAATCTTAATTCGATTAATTTCTCCTGCGATTTATTTTATAAATTCGATCGGAAGACTAGTGCGCGATTGTTTCGCAATCCCTCGACATCACTCAGGGCACCACGAGAGCACTCTGAGAGAAAGAGTGAGAGGGGACTGAAATTTACCACCGAGAGGAACTGCTCTATTTTCCTCAGAAGTGCATGAGTGGCGCCTGAAGAGCTTGCAATCCCCAAACCTTCTCTCTCCAACTGGACTATCTAATGAGGCTTACAATACAGTACACCGAACACACACACAGCCTTCATTATGCGGCCGCTCTACTGTACCTAATTAAACCTTTATCAAAGGGTTGATAACGTCTTCCCGTTCTTTGCGAGGGGAGATAAAATTATTCCTAGAAAGTGAACTACTTCCCTACTCTAATCTCCACTACTAAGTCGACTAGTGAACCGCATTCCTTCTCCACCGATTACTCACAGCCCGGTTCCTGGAGGTTACACTTGATGAAGTAGAACAGTGAAGGTGCATTAGCATTCTAATAGATTTTATTCTTTTTTTTCTCCACCATCACATACCTTCCTCCCAGCCCTGAAAACTTCCTCTCGCCATGTCCATGACCCCGTGATCCTCCGCCCAGAGATCCTCAGCCGATGTTAGACTCCATGCGAACTCCGAATGGTAGCTTTCAGACTTTCCGTGGCATGATTTTCCTTTTGAGGAACACCCCGAACCTGACAGAGGGGAAAAAGGCATTACTTTTCAAAAAACGAATGAGACGCATTCATCACGGCGACAATTCACAGGAAAACTGAATGAAGGACAGGAAGCAAAAACACCGAATTAGTTGAAATCCATTATTTATCACTAGTAGGCGATGTCAAAGCTGTTAAATATTTCATCTCTATTTTATATTATAGCCTGAATCCAGTGCAGCACACGCACACACACACACACACACACACAAATATAATAATAAACAGTCCTCTTTGGGGACTCAGTAAATTGCTCTGCTGTTCTTTTGTTGAGGCGACTAATTGAAAGTACAGAAGGGCATTGCTCCAGAATTAACCAGACCAGCAGCACAGCACAGATATCTTATTTAAATTGTTTTATTTTTTCCCCCATACTCTTTATGAAATATGCATATTGTGCAACGAAACACAACAGATATTGTGTGCTATTATTTGTATCATTGTTATTATTAATAAGGATACCTAACAAACTACAGTTGGGTATTCTTTTATTTATACACTGATGACCTCAAACCGACCTCTAAGCAGACACTGGCAGAACGGCTTTGCAGATATTTTGTTTAATTGCATGACGGAAATCCCAGATATCTAGCAGCAATAGACACAGTATGTTTATAGATGTGATTGCACGCTGTATATCTTATACATATAGTCAGTGTACACAGGGTGAGAATGTGAGAACTGACCAGAAGTTACTAATGTAAAGTTGCTAAACTTAAATAATTCTTTTGAATTCTTCAATGTCAATTGTTAAAAGCGCTATACAAATAAAATTGAATTGAATTGAATTAATGCAATGCTAAGAACCCCCAAAAACAAAACTACAAGATATATAAGAAGCATATAAATAAAGCATATAAATCACAAGTTTAAATGAATAAAAGAAAGTGAAATAATGTTAATTGCAGTGCAGCCTCGAGGTGTGGCAAACAAGTGAGTGCAAATAGTATTAACTGTGCAAAGAACAGCTTGAAAGTTCAATCCAATTCAATTCAATTTTATTTATATAGCGTGTTTAACAATTGTCATTGTCACAAAGCAGCTTCACACAATCAAAATAATTATTTAAGTTTTTATGAAATGTGAACGTGAATGAATCAAAATAATAAGGTGAACAAGCCGAGGGCGACGGCGGCAAGGAAAAACTCCCTGAGATGGTAACAGGAAGAAACCTTGAGAGGAACCAGATTCAACAGGGAACCCATCCTCATCTGGGTGATAACGGATAGCAGGAATTTATCTGCATCATACTGTGTGTTAGGAGGCTGGAAGTTCAGTACAACAGGAGATGTGGAGAAGTTCATATGGAGTCCAGTTCGTTATTGACGGCTCAGGTAGACTATAGGAAACTCCAGTCCTGAACTATCGTGACAATAACCCTGAGAAGTTGAACTTCTTTCATATGACGTATTAAGCGGCATGGTGGCGTAGTGGTTAGCATTGTGGCCTTGCACATCCCGGGTTTGGGTTCGATTACCGTCTTGGGTCTGTGTCCGTGGAGTTCGCATGTTCTCCCCCCGTACATGGTGGCTTTCCGCTGTCTATCTTGTTTCCTCCCTCATTCCAAAGACATGCAGATTAGACTATTGTAACTGGTGGTTCCTCAGATTGCCAGAAGTGTGTGTGCTTTTTAATTGTATCCTTCCCTGTAGTGCTCCGAGTCCCCTGTGAGAGACTTCAGGCCTCCTGAGCTCCTATACAGCATAAGCGGTATAGAGAATGAGTGAGAGTGTGAAAACAGTTCAAAAGAAAAAGACAGATAAGTGACTTTTCGACTCTGTAAATGGTACAAACAATCATGTTTCCTGGACGCTCCAGAACTTTAAATCTAACTGTAAACAAATTATTTTGTATTGCATCGTACAGTAGACGATGTGTCAGGATATAATACATCTCCATGGCCATAAGGTTATTGGAACTTAAACGACTTTGGGGAGGTACGGGCAACTCGCATGTGTGTCAAACTGAATCATGCCATGCCGCTGTGGATTAGTTTCTTATAACAGCATGTCCCCATGTGCTTTATATTTTACATATAATCTACATTTATGACATATTTCTCCCCACTTCAGTCGCTTTGGGACGTTTCTCAGATCAGAATCGAAATTCTCTAAACAACTTGCACAACCTCAATATCTTCTAGTGACTTGTAAACAGCATAAAAGCTACATCTCGAACGTACTTTGGCACATTCATGCAAATGGCTCTATTCAAATGTATCTTTTTATTCATTAAAAAAAAAAAGTTTTATTATCAATTGCTTATTTCCTGTCGATTAAATTGTACTACACTGCTTCTCTGTTGAACAGTCTTGCACACACAAAACATCGAGGTGTTAATTCACTGCATACATCATTACATCTCAAATGGTTCAACTACTATCGTTATAATCCGTCAAACATATTTTCTATTCATTTCTATGAATCTTGGCTTTCACCAGTGGAGGTGAGGCTGTTAAATCAACCGATGATCGGCCAGGTCTGGAAAACAGTCGGCTGCCACGGACGCAGCACGTGAGGACATCACAGCAGACACCTGCAGAGACCGGATAAGACATTCCGAAAGAATTTTTATTATTAGACTTTTTTTTTAACCATGATGCAATGCAAGAGAAGATATTTGCTGTGATGTAAAGAGTGCGAATCTGTGGCCTGACAGACAGGAAGCATAGAAAAACTCGAGTGTAATTCCCTATACAGTGCTGAATTTACGGTCCTGCCTAAGGCGTGTCTCTCACATTTTTACGTTTATAATTTTGTACGTCTCTTTTGCTGTGCTGTTAAACAGCCTCGTCTTTTTCTCTTCCTTTCTTGCAATGACATGGAGTCTCAACAAATTACAATACGAAGAGCAGGAAAGTAAATGTGAACTTTCCTTTCCAATCAGTCGCAATCAACTTTATAATGTTGAAAATAACATGCTTTATATTAAAAACAGGCAAAGTGCAGCCGCTGCATTTCCTAATCATTCTCATTAAAACCTTATACTGTAGTGACAACATTACTAAATATTTTAATGATCTTGTCTATAAACCCTGACACAATGACTTCAGATGTAAAAAACATACAACAGACAAAAAGAAATACTTGTATAAGATTTAATGTAAGGACTTTAATGTACCAATACCACTTCTTTGTCAGACTTCCATTTGAGTACTTGCCCAAAAATCTAGTACCTGTTGTGGTCCCGGAACACAGCGTGAACCCACATCTGAAGCATATAATCAAATACACCTGCTGTTGCGTTACCCTGAAACTGATTTGCATGTAGAGGCGCTCGCTGTAAACTCCTCATCAATCCACTGTGCAGTTAAACTGATGAGAGACTTTGGACTGATACTGCGAGTCCAAATATCAGTGATGACTGGAATAAGGAAACATTGTATTACATGCAATTGTGGAAAAGCCACATACTTTTAGATATCAGAACACAAGGTGTGTTCAAGTCAAACCAGGACTTAAACATTCAGACTGGAATGTCTGATCCTTGAAAATGAATAGATCTTGAAAATGTGTGATCTGTACACACAATCATTCACCAACACCACTTGCGCATTACAGGAACTCGGCTGGGAGTTATCGCCACGTCCCCCGTACAGTCCTGACCTTGCTATACTTGCATATGAACTTCTCCACATCTCCTGTTGTACTGAACTTCCAGCCTCCTAACACACAGTATGATGCAGATCATTTCCTGCTATCCGTTATCACCCAGATGAGGATGGGGTTCCCTGTTGAGTCTGGTTCCTCTCAAGGTTTCTTCCTATTACCATCTCAGGGAGTTTTTCCTTGCCACTGTCGTCCTCTGCTTGTTCCTGGCAGGCCAGCGTTTCAGGTGTGAATCAGGCAGTCCAAACATGGTGTCCGGCGTACTGGGAAAACTTTATATCTTGATGGTGTCCAAACACTAGTGAAACACTATGATTAGTACATTATCATAGTTTAGCAGGAGATTATATAGAGAAATAAAGGGAGTTTTTACTCTCATAACTGTGTTCAAGTCCCGCTTTGACTTGAACACCGCCTCGTTATTGTCATAAAGGTATTGCAGCAGTAGTTGCAACATGAGCTATGCAAAAAAAAATTTGAAACTTGAAAGTTATCTTTTCCGAGGTGAAGTTCATAACACCGTTGCCTGTTAGCGTATATAAAATGTAATAAATACTGTAGTGGAATTTCACTTTAACTGTTGTCACTATTGTCACAGAACACAGTCGCTGTCAAGTAAGCAAGATACAGACAGACCAAGATATGCCCTGCTATACTAAGCCAGGTTAACAAGTCAGACAGACGAGAGAGAGAGAGAAAGAGAGAGAGAGAGAAAGAGAGAGAGAGAGATGCACTGGAGGCTTAACCTTAATTTCACGTCCTGAAATTAAACTTAAAGGGAAGAAGACACGAGCTGACTCATTGCGTTCCCCATAGTTCCCTTTCATGGTGCTTTATTTTTTGTTTGTTTGTTTTGTTTTCCATAACGAGATAAGAATGTTCCACATCATCAAAGTTGTCAACACCGACACCCTCTTTGACACAAGGGGAAGGAAAGGATGTGTGTAGGGGATGTGTGTAATGAGCTTTCAGCTCCGCCATAAAGTGGTATCCTGCAGAAGTAGTGGAACAATTTTACGAGTACAAGTAGATTATTGCAGTATTGAAGTGATACCAGATAGAGGTATCAGTATGATGGAGCTCACTCACTCACTCACTCACTCACTCACACCGCTTTATCCTGTATTCAGGGTCGCTGAGGGCCTAGAACCTGTTCCAGGAGACTTGGGGCACGAGGCGGGGTATACCCAATGAATGGGGTGCCAATCCATCACAGGGCACACACACCCACTCACATGCTAATTAACACACAATTTGTGAACAATTAGCGTAATCTGCATGTCTTTGGACTTGGGGAGGAAACCGGAGTACCTGGAGGAAACCCACCAAGCTTTTAGTTAAATGGTATATACAGTAGACTAAAAATTACATCAGAAATAAGGGGCCAATCTTCATAAAAAGACCAGAAATAGGTTAAACAACCTTTTTTTTTTAAAACCCTTATAGCTGAATGATGCCACTTGCTGGACAAAAGACTTTTGTGCCAAACTTTGGTGGTGTTATTGGTATTAAGAACACGCGTCTCGAGGAATAGGGATCTCACGAGCTGCCGCGGCAGTGCGCGGGCAGCTGTGAAGTTCTCTGTAAATACTGATACATATATTTATTCTTCATTTTTATCTCTCCTTCTTTTGTATCAATAATGATTTCTCTTTAACTGCGTTTTCTCCATTTATTATTATTAGTAGGAGTAGTAGGAGTAGTAGTAAGGCAAGGCAAGCTTATTTGTATAACACATTTCATACACAATGAATCATAAGAAGAAATAGAAAATAATTGCACTAAAACCTTTAAAATTATTACATTTTGATTTAAAATAAAAAATAAAAACAGTTTGTAGTGGCACTTTTAAAAACTACTTAAAATTTGATTTAGAATCAAAATAAAACAGTTGAAAACATACAAAACATACTACTATAATAGTAGTAGTAGTAGTGCTGTGGATTTATTATTATTATTATTATTATTATTATTATTATTATTATTATTATTATCTTTGCTTTTGCTATGAATATTCAAAGTGCTAAGAAAGAAATAAACTTACAGTTTTGTAAATGTTAAAGATGATTTAAGAAATGCTCTAAATATTCCAAAACTGTAGAAGTGGAAGATTATTGCTATTGATACTGATTAAATTTTTCTTTTGTATGCGTTTGTTTAAAAAACAACAACAACAACAAAGAATTGGGAAACTAGAATGGTTGCAACAATACTGATGTGCAGATTTCATCAGCTTTATTTATTTGTTTATTCATAAATTCATTGTGTTGTTTTTTGCAGGACCAACTCCGCTACAATAATATGAATATATAATTCAATACAACACTGAAGGTATTAGAATTATACAGTACATACTTAATATAACAGTTTCAAACACATGCTAACTGTAAATGGTTGTTTTTGAACGTGTTCAGGTGATCTTGTGAACATACTGATCTACTGTACAATAGCTGGAGACTTTTTTGTTTCCTCCAAGGTCTTGGTCATACAAATTTTAAACATTTATTTTAACCCCAGTCAGGCAGTTAAGTGCAAGGCTAAAAGTACCTTTACTAATCAAGAGAGATATTTGAGGCTGTTCAGGTTCATAAAAATGAATAGATACGAAGTGAAAAGAAAAATGTCAAAGCGGCTCTAATGACGCATGCGTCATGACTTCTTAGGGACACTCAAAGGAGACCAATTATGCAAAATTAGGCTTGATCATTTTGGACAGTCACATGGGTCTCTAATGTGTGTTCATGCAAAGAGCATGAGAGTAGCACATCCTCTCCATTTTTCACCTTTCAATTAGCTTTTTTCTTTTTTCCTGCATTCTGTTTTTTTTTTTTTCAGATTTGTCTTTAAATCATGACATTTGCACAATGTTCCTGAGGGGAAAAGGTGGGTTAGACCCTCCCCTGATGGATAGGCTAGTAGGTAACCTCTAACATCTAAACTATCGTTCTTCAGCTCTTAGATGCATTTTAAATTCAAACACTGAATAAAAACTCTGAGAAGTGGGAAACGCCTTAGAATGTCCCGAACATGGATGGGTCTATCTACAGTACACCTATATACCTACCATAACAGTATATAACACTGACAGGTCAAAATCATGGGTAGATACGATCATGGGCGCCCAAGGTTCATCCATTCCCAGTGGAACCAGTCAATTCAATTCAATTCAATTTTATTTATATAGCGCTTTTAACAATGGTCATTGTCTCAAAGCAGCTTCACAAAAATGCCTTTTTTTGTGAAAGGTATGGACCATCAGTACCCTGTCCGGTCCGATCACACAGAAAATCCAATACTGTAATAGAATGTAATAAAAAGGCACCAGAACATCCAGTGCATCGTTATTCAAGCATTCAGAATTGAGATTTGGGGCTACACTGGGCACAAGTTTAACCAAACTGGACATCTAAAGATGGATCTTATACTGTCCAGTTTCGTTGAACTTTTCGTGCCCATTGTAGCCTCAGATTCAATGTTCTTCACGTACTGTATCCCGACTATTGTTAATAAGCCAGGGTCAGAGACTGGGGTCAGGCTTTATACCGCTGACTTCTGTTGCAGACAGGATTAAGGGCCCTGCTCAAGGGCCCAACAGCAGTAACTTTGCAGAGTTGGGACTTGAACCACCGACCTTCTGGATCAGTAACTCAGAGCTTTAACACACGAGCTGCTATTCTGTTGATAGATTCTGCATTTTGATATGCTTTTCAGTTCACCATGCTTGTAAAGAGTAGCCATTTGCTTCATACACACTCACACATTATACTTGCCTTCATTATACTGTACATGTATTCGTGAATATTGCTGCTCTAATGCCACAGTTGGCATGCAATAAACGGTAGAATTTCATCATGCTCTCAAAGCGCTCTGATCGAACAAGTTCTTCCTGTGGTTTGTCTCGGGCTGGTTTATTTGAATTGATTTGCATATTCAGTGTGTGTTACAATCTAACCACACTCTTCTCTCATACTCAGTGGGGTTTTAAAAGGGCAAGTGGGATTTTGCTGCTTATCACAGGATTGTGGGTTGAAACCCCAGGTGGCTTATGAATGTGTGCCTTCTGTGCGTGCAAGTGTGTGTGTACGTGTGTGTCTATTTGTGCACCCTTTTTTTCTTGCCTCTTCCTACCTTGTCGAGTGAATTATTCTTCACTCAGCGAGCGTGCACTATAGTGCATTTGTCTCGCTTCATTATTGCTGCGCTAGTGCCGGAGAGTTTATAAAACTTTCACGATTATCCGTCTCGCTGCATGCATTACTGCAAAAAAAGAAAAAGCCTGCTAACAAAGGTTAACAAAGGTAGGCGCTTCTCCAAAACAAGTTAAAACTTTCATCCAGCTTTCACTAATATATTAAAACGATGTATTATTATTTATTCATTTATTCAATGTTGGAGTGGAGAATCTGTGACTTGTTGGCTCGGGCTTCATTTCAGGATCCCGGTTGCAGCGGTGTGTAGTTGTGCATCGCAAGCAACGTTCCATGAAGTGATCTAGGTCATCCAGATGAATGTCTCCGCCTAATGAGCTGCTCCTGTTAAGATCCGCAGCATCCAGCTCTGTTAATGTTGCATGACTGTACACTGCGGGAAGTGGCTGCGTTTAAAGGCCATTTAAAAAGATCTGCAGTCTGTTAGTGAATGTAAATGAACTGAGTTCATCATTTGGGTGGGCGGGAAAGGCGATAATTAAATTGAAATCAAACATGGAGTCTTTGAATGACTTTGAAATGAAATGATACAGGTGGCCTTTTCAAGAGTGCAATATCTAAAGGACAACACGAGCGTCTGTAAGCAAGAAAATGATGAGACAAATTATCATTTGATGAATTGTGTATTCTATTGACACTGTGTTCTTATGGACGATTAACGCATGAAAACATGTAAACAACAACTTTAATTATGGGCAGCCGTGTTTTTAAATATTTCACAACATTAAACAGTATAAACCAGATCAATCAGTGGCCTTGTTATGTAAATACAATCTTCATATAATATTTCACCCACACATAAAATGAATTTATACAATTCTGTAAACAAGTCAGGTTCAGCCTTACTGGACTTTTTTTTTTTTTTTCAGATCGTGTTTTTGTTCAAATTGCAAAGTGTTCATTATTATTATTATTATTATTATTATTATTGTTATTAGTATTATTAGTATTAAGTATATGTATATATTTGAGTAGAAATAATACAATAATTAAAACAAAACTACAAAATATTTTTTTGTTAATTATTGTAATTCATTTAATGGCAGCACTGGCGAAGTGGTTAGCACAGCCACTTTGCACCTTCAGGGTCTGGGTTCAGTTCTCGCCTCGGGGTCTGTGAACGCATGTTCCCCCCGTGCTTGGTGGGTTTCATCCGGGTACTCCAGTTTCCTCCCACAGTCCAAAGACATGCAGTTCAGGCTAACTGGTTTTCCCAAATTGTCCATAATGTGTGAATGAGTGTTGAACGGAGGTCCTACCGTGGTTGTAAAAATGGGTATAAAATCTAACGATCACCACTGACCTCCACGGCCCCTAATTGGACTACAGAGGTTCCTAAATAGATGGATGGATGGATGAATTCCTTTAATACACTTACAGCTGCAATTCTTATTAGTATTTGATTATCATATTTTTTAATACAACTTGCTCTAAAGAATTTAAACTGCGTAGATCCTTCCGAGTCTTTCCGGGCAGCAACGGCAACATGTTCCATCAGTTATGACGTCTTTATGGCTTCATTCCACTCGATGTGAACAGCTTTTAGGTCTTTGCAGCAAGTGGCCCATCAGGCCTTAAATGGGCAACCTGGTCTCCATTTTCCATTTCTAGCTGCCCAATCCAGTGCGATCTTCAGTAGGTGTTGTAGGTGTAGTCGTAGCAAATGGCAAATGAGTCACATTCGTCGGACCGTGACGGTGTCCACTAGTTCACCGCTGTTGGTAATCCGGTTATTGTAGGAGATGCCTAGTATGCATCGCATGCACCCGAGATGGAAATCATTTACCCACCTGGCTATGCTCTTGGTCGCCCGCCACGTTTCGCTGGCATAAATGGTGGTTGGCACTACGGTGCTGTTGTAGAGCTGAAGTTTGGTTGCCCGGTCAATTAATGTAGAGGATTCCAAATTCGACAGGTTCTTTGGAATACCGCTGCGGCTTGGCCAATTCTCTGCCTGGCATCTTCTTCTACTCCTGCAGACTCTGTACTCATGCTACACAAGTAGGAGAATTCAGATTGTCGATTTCCGTTCTGCCTGCAGGTTTGTGGCACGATTCACTCGCATAACGTTTGTATCCTTGATGTTAATCCGCAGCCAGAGTTTCTCCACAGAGTTTTACCCAACATTTCATTTACGGCTCAATCAGTTACAATGAGATGTGTGTTTACTTTTACTTGCATTCGGACCAGCAGCGATTTCTCATCTCTCCTCACTCAAAGCATTTTTCTATGTTTGCTATGATGCATGCCAGTCATCAGTATACCGACAGATGCCACGGTTTAGCGTCAGCATAAGCTAACTAGGACATTATGTATTCACGATCAAAAATAAATGTTCTGACGCGAAACGCATATGTATAAAAGCTTCAGCGTCTTCCAGCATGGGCTGAAAACAATAGTTTTGCACCATGTTTTGATTTCAGCTGCCTATTTGACGGGCTTAAAGTGTTTGGCATGCTTCAACAGAATTGTGAAAACAGTACTGCTGTTCTACTTTGGGGGAATCAAACACTTCATCCCCGTAAGAGCACGTCAAGTGTCACAGACTGCCTCAGGAGCTACGAGGAAGAACAAATATGTGGAACCGAAAGCCATGAAGCTTTTCATTTGGTGGAGTGAATTCCATGTCATTGTTCCTCACTCTATTTGGGATTGTCAATTTTTTTTCACATCTTATTTGGCTAAAGTTCAACTTTAGTCAACTTTGTCACCTTGCTTCCTGTCCCCACTTTTCCTGATGTTTCTGGAAAGACGTAAGACCCAGATTCAAATCCAATTGAGCTTCCTTAGGACACACTGGACAAACAAGTCCAATGCTTGGAAGCCCCGTCCCAGGAACCCAATGAATCTGCTGCCTTTAGTACAGTACGGTACTTCACCCTAAACAGCATAAGATAATTTAACCATTTTAATGCAGGAGTCATTATATTCTATTATAGTTTATTACTTTGTGAAGACAATAAGGTTAACTGTACTGATCTCCCCTGTGATGTAAGAATGATTCAGTTTTCTAGGCACGTCTATTATGAATTGTAGCTCTCACCTCAAAGAATGCATTATTATTCAAGCACAACTAAAATATTATTAGTTGTGAAAAGATTTTTTCTTTCTTTCTTTTTTTTTACATTCTTCAATTCAGTTTCCGATTTATCAAGATCTACTCCATTCAGTTTAGAATTGTAATGTGATGCCTCATTGAGTACAATTTTACCAAAACTGGACATCTGAAGGTTAGAAAATGACCAGAGGATCTTACTGTATACTGTCCAGTTTTGTAGAACTCGGGGCGTTAGATTCCTGTTCTTAACTGAGAGAAGTTAAATCTTTATTCGTCACAAATACATTACTGAAAAATTTTATTCTTTGTCCTTTATGTATATCAACTACTGTATTGTTAGTAGGCTGGGGTCAGAGAGTAGGGTCAGGCTTTATACCACTCACCCCTGGAGCAGACTTAAGGTTAAGGGTCTTTCTCAAGGGCAGCAGTAACTTAGTAGAGCTGGGACTTGACCCACTGACCTTCTGATCAATAACTCAGAGCCTTAACACATCGAGCTACCAAGATGTGGATACCGTATATAGGAAGACGTGTATAATGACTTCTGGCAATCACCCAAGTTGATCAGGTTCACATAAGACACACTATTCTGTACATTTCCAAATGTATGAGAAAACATGTCTGTGGGTATATTGCCGGTTTAGGTACAAATTTTGTCATTTTGGTAAAAACTAGTAATAGTTCTGTATCAGTATTTTTATTTGTTTAGTATCAGTTTTTTTTTATCAAACCACCTTCAATCTTTCATGGGTTGAAAAAAAAAACGTCAGAAACAGCTTTGAAAATCAATTCTAATGTTCAGGATTTAATTTTTCCATAATAATAACTTGCTGAACATTTGTCTGATGGGAATACGTACGGTTTATGTTTAGCATGGCTACACTGTAATCAAGTCTGGATAGGTCCAATCAGCTGTATCCAATTTTCCTTTTAATTCACTTGATTAGATTTAGGCGCAATTACTTTTCTTTCACCTAGGACCAGACTGGTGTTAAATAACCCATTAGATTAATGAAAGATGTATGGGTTTATTTTGGTTAGTTTCTTTAGCTGGGCAAACCTTGATGTAAAACTGCCGTAAAAAAAAAAAAAAAAACTATAAAGAAAATAAAACACTCTTTCATATACATATATTTTAAAGCAGATGCGATTCAACAAAGCTTGCAACAATTTCCGGAAATGTCACGCAGCTCGCAGTCTAAGAACTCTGGCCCACTAAGCAAGAATTGATGACTTACCAAATGACCAAGGACAGAGGTTTTATTGGCCATTTATCCTCATTTACACCCCTCATTTATCCAATGTCTTAATAGCCTGGAATGTGTAATAATACCCCCTTTAGATATCAGTCAATAGGAACATTCAGGATAGTTAGCCTACAATAGCACTAATTTCCATCAGTCTATACTAATTTACTTGAAATTCCTCATGTTATCCCAGTTATTTTATAAACTATTTTCTTGCTGACAGCCCCATAATGTTTTCCCAGTTACTTCAATCGAGACAATTTGAATAGCGATCAGTTCAGTGTATGCGTTCGAGAACTTTCTCTTTCTATTACGTCTCTGCTGAGCCAGAAATTATTCACGCAAGTTTACCCTAACGCTAAATGCAAATTACAAATAACGATGGGGCGTTGACTTCACAGAGTGAAATTGTGTTGACTGATTCCCTGCTCAGATGTGTATCAGAGAAAATGAATGGGGACCAGCCTAACGTCTGACAATTTTCAAGCCAGCAGACAGCTCAGATAAATGATTCCTCCAGATAAGGACAGAGTAAAAGGCAGATAAACCATGAAATTAAAAAGAAACTCATTTATAATCATTTCTTCTAAGATTTTTTTCTTCTCTATCATATGCCCTGAAAATGTCCTGTTACTCCAAAGAAGAGTGTAGGACTACACAGTATTTTTTAGTACCAAAATAGACCCAGGTGAAATGGACAACTTTAGGATTAGACTTTGAGTTTCTTTAGGTGAAGCTGGAACCGAACATGACTGACATATATAAATATTTATACAGGATTCTCCCCATTCCAAATACTTCTGACAGCATTTATTCTTCTTCTTTGTGTGTGTGTGTGTGTGTGTGTGTGTGTGTGTGTGTGTGTGTGTGTGTGTGTGTGTGTGTGTATAGTATATATGTTTAGATTCTTTTATTTTTGTCACACCTGAATTGGCCATGAAGGATTTAAATTCCATTTCTATTCATGTTAAAAGTGCTACCAAAAAATAAACAAAATTGCAATTGAACTAAGTTTCATATTTCTTCATATAAAAACTCTGCATGTACTTTTAAAGTCAGCACACCACAGCAAAGCTAGGTATCATTTCTGTTGCTAAATCAAATGTACCTTAAAATTCATTAGCGCTATTTGTGCCATTTCATTAAGCTTAATGCGAAAGGCTATTTATTTATTTATTTATTTATTAATTTCCCCCAAAGACGTGATGCCATAGTAGGATAGGCTACGTAGTGTATGTTAGGGAATGTAGGGTATGTGTTGCAACTTTGAACTGCGACCTTTGCGCAATTATTCTGCACATTGTCTCGTCCATAACTGGACATGGTTCTACATTACATTACACTTCAACTCCTCTGTATTTGATTATATTTTTTACATTCCTATTTTCTTCTACTATTTAATTTTTTATTATTTGTACATAATGTACATAAAGTTTTTTTTTTTTCAATGTTTTTCTATATTTCTAATTTGTACAAATTCTCTTATTTCATAATGATTTTTTTTTCTTTTTCATTGTGTATGACAAAAAAAATGTATATATAAAGGTTAATATTCAAAAGATGAAAACAAAAGAGCTTGACAAGTCTGTAAATCCACATTTAACATGATTACATTTTGCAAGGAGTAAAAAAAAAAAAAAAAATCCAAAGCTTTCCATTAAAGCCAGTGTAACTATCTTGAGGCTTTGGCAGAACTCATTTCCTGAGCTCAGTACACAACAACCAGGAAGGCAATTAGACTGTACTAATGCCAATGAATACTAATGCACAGTCTAGGGTGGTTTGTGGGTATCTTGACATAAGGGTTGTGGCTATAAAGCATTGGGGGGACCTGTAAACGGCACTGGCATGGAGCTTTTATAGGCCATAAATTTGCAAATTCAAAATGGCAAATGATTTCTCCAGCAGTTAATGTTTCTCTCCGATGGGGCCGGATCGTTAGAAAGAAAAAAAAATCACTGAGAGCAGCCAGGATCTTCAAGTGGGAATATCCCTGCCAGGGAAGTCCCATCAGTGGCAACTGGCAGCACACTGCTAATAGAAGGAGGTCATCATAAGCCTGTGCAAATTATTATTATTATTATTATTATTATTTTAAACAGGTGCCTTAGACTGGCTTTGTAAATATATTTGCAAAGCATGTTTGCTTAAAAATGAATAAATAAACAAATAAATGTCTCATCCCTCTATGAAAAATAACGTTCTAAGATTAGCGCCGGTTGCACATCCGACTGCATTCTGTTGTGACACAAAACAGTTGGTTGTAAATAACCACCTCGGAGTGAAACAGGTCACAGCAGGAGTAGCCTATTTGTAGATTAATGATTTCCAATGGCGCCGATGTTACATAAATGTAACTAGTAAATCTTAAATGACTCATCTGCTAGAAAGGTGATAAATAACGGTGATATGATGTATTGCACCCGTAGCGGTTTGTTCATTGGCGATGCTCTGCTTGATTTGGCCTAGGTGGTGGCGAAGACCTATAAAGAGAGTCCACTTTGGGTTAATGAGCCTATAATGTCAGAGTGACCCCCAACCTCGTTTATCATGAGACTGAGCGCTTGGTTACTTCATGGTGTCAGGGGTCGTCTGGAATAAAGCCAGTCGGTTTCTGTCGGGAATGCAAATGGCTGGGCTTGTTCTTTTCCCTTTTTAAAAAAAAAAAAGAGAAATACCTTCCAGTTCCACCAGGAGAGCAAACAAAAATAATTGCCTTACCGATTTGCATACAAGCTTTGCCACTGCAAACTGACGTACGCAGCATTTGCACCGCGACAACAGGCTTGCTGCAGTCCCCGACTAAGAGCAGAGATGAATATGTTTGTTTTCACCACTCTGTGTGAAATATTTGTAACTGCAGGTTGTTTATGTATTCTCCAAATTGCAAGGAATGGATGATGCGGTGCCCGTATCGCCGTGTCAAACTGGAGAGGAGGGACGGACAGACGAACGGATGAGTCATAATTGAGCGGTGACGGATACAGAAGATGTCGAACGATGTGGACAGGATGAATAAAACAACTCGTAAAATCCAATGTAGCCGCAGCACAGAGAGAATATTAATCAGGAACGCTTCCTTAACTGGTTTCTACGGCATAGGATGGATTTCAGAAGGAAATTCAGTCTCTATCTCTTAGATGAAGCTAAGAACTCAGGTGCTGTATGTACCAATGGGAGCTTGTGAATGGAAAGCAAGCTTATGATGAAAAGCAGGCGGACGACAAAAAGGAAGCAAGTCCAGTGTGTGTGTGTGTGTGTGTGTGAAGGCATGCATGTCAACCCTATTTTGACTTCAACACATTTAAGGGCACTAGTAACTAAATTTCATGCAATGACCAAATTCAGAACAATGACCAGATCAGCTACAACATCAACTCCATCACCTGGTGAATGGAATAACCAGTGAACTGCAGACCGGATCATGGGCAGCCCAGCCTCATCTATGCCCTTGGGTTCCAAGTACCAGTCCGTCCATTCCGATTCTCAATGAAAAGCCAAACAATGCTCAAATAAAATTGCTGAAAAAAGTTAATGTTGGCTATGATAGAAAGGCATCAGAACACCTCATTGCATCGTATGGTGCTTAGCAGGCAAAGAGTTCAAGGTTGTTGATCCAACCTTCAAATTAACCTCCTGCTGCCAGACACCACAGCCTACCCCAGAGGTCCTGTGGGATCATGCCCCGACAGGAACAGGGGGGAACCTTGACAATATTGGGATTAATGTTTTAATGTTATGGCTGATCGGTGTAGTTTAAAGTTGCTGAGTTGACGAAACTGATCAAGGACAAGGCTCTGAAGAACGGTCCATTTATGAGTATAAGGAGACTTCAAGGACAATACCTTCATCATGTCAATAAGGAGAGTTCATACATCGTCTCTACTGCTTTATTATGTACTGTATTCAGGGTCGCAGGGGGGGAGGGGCTGAAGCCTATCCCAGGAGACTTGGAGCACGAAGCGGAGTACACCCTGGACAGGGTGCCAATCCATCACAAAGCACACACACACAAATACTATGAGCGATTCGGGAACGCCAATTAGCCTAATCTGCATGTCTTTGGATTGTGGGAGGAAACCGGGGTACCTGGAGGAAACCCACCAAGCACGGGGAGAACACACAAACAGACCTCGAGGCAGTGAATCGAACCCGGACCCTGAAGGTGCAAAGGCGACAGTGATAACCACTAAGCCACCGTACATACAGTAATTCACATTATACTATAATGCATAACAACAAGCACGTCTGAGCTATGCTGCTGTAGTAGATTAATCAACACCTTGTACCTAATCATAAGGGAGAATTCAGCAGCATGGTACGTATAAGTGGCATCAGATGCAACACACCAACAACCCCATTTCTGAAAATATGACTTTAACGTTAAAAAACTGCTGACGGCAAAAGAGGCCCGAGACCTTGTCTTCTTCTCACAAACAGATGCCAGTCTGTAGTTTCCTGGCACACCTACTGCCCGTACTCCAGATGGAGCTCAATCAGAGCAGCACTCCAAACAAGAGTAAGCATTAGTTCTAGTGTCATGGTTGTGTACCCGGAGATCCGTCTCGATTTGAAGCACAGAGAGACTTAGCCCTCCTGCCTGCGGCGGCCAGCCAAGCTCTCCACCGCCGCCCCATAATAAATGCCAGTTCACAACAGATGCTAAAAGGACACTGGTCATACATCATACCATGCCTGAAACGTTGGTACACAGCACGCTACCCACCTCTCTCCTCGCGGGTCATCTTTCTCCCGTACCCATGCTCTCTAAACAGGTCTTGAGGAAATCTGTTTAGCAGAATTTATATTTTCGACCAGGGAGAATAGATTAGCATTAGGACTGCCCTCCTCTCATCTTTTTCAGACAATTAAATGCATTTGCTGTTGCCAGTGCAATTCCGAAACCGTGACATCGGTGCCATCGCTTTCTTAAATAACAGCGCAGGGGATATTTCCCCCCAGACTATCTCAGTGCACTGCAGTCGGCCCCTCTTTATATCTATGACATGGTTTTTTCTTTTTTTTTCTTTACTCAAGATATGATCAACCAAAATGAGCAGCTCTTGGTGTGTGTAAGGAAGCAGTGGGGTGAGGTGTTCCACACCCAACCTTAGTGGCACCATGTCAGTGTGAGTAATGAGAGAAAGCAGCGGTCATGGTCACACTGACTGGTGGGTTGACCAAGCCGGCATAAATCATAGAGCGCAACATCATCCCAGTGACACCAATTAAACAGTCATGAGGGATCACAGTCACTCAGATCCCGGGTTCAGTTTGTACACTGGTTACAATGCAAGACTTTCATACGCAGCAGTTGAGCAGGCAAGTGTCACTACGATGCGGAAAATCTGTACGCAACCTAACCTCTGACCTGAGCACGGATGAATCGAGGACACTTCAGTGCACTGATGTTACTGAGGTTTTAAATGACCAGGGGGTGTTTACGGGTCACCAGAACACGACTGCAAGGTTTCCCTGCACATTTTAATAACAACAAAGTTAATTAATCATATACAGTAGCTATTAATAAATAGTGACCTTAAAGAGAAACTCCACACTGAAATCTTGAGCCATCACTCTTTTTTTTTTATACTTTTCTTTCGAAGAGCCAGACTTCCATGCATTTTTAATGTAGTCCAGAGAAATAGCTCCCCATGCTTCTGAAGGACTTTTTCGCTCTGTTTTTGGCAAGTTTTTTTTTTTCTCTCTCATTTTTAGTTCAGTCCCAGTACCTGACCAGTTTCAGAGGAATGTTTTTATTTCTTTTGTGTGTGTTAAGACACACAGTGACCTATGAATCATTTAAGTGTTTGAAAAAAAAAAACATGTAACATAAGGCCTGAATCAAAGAGAAAAACAGAAACAGATCATTACAACAGGGAGTGCCGCTGTACTGAATATCAGAACAGTTTTGATCCGATCGTACGTCCCGAGGACATCGCTGCTGTGCGGATATTCAGTACAACAGCACTAACTCTCATCTGACATTGTTTAATTACCGTAGATCATAGCCAAGCTGATTCTCTGCTGTAATTCAGCTTTACTGCATGGTGGAATTTAACAGGGGTGAAATTATTTTTTTATTTTTGTTTTTACCGGTATTTTGTAGCCGAAAGGAGAATAAACCATGGAGGTGCTGAACAGTCTTGTAAATTTCTAAATTCTTTTTAATAGTTCCACTTATTTCATTTTAGAATTCTGCGGTAACTGGGCATAAGAATATTGCAAAACACATTTTCTTATAGGTAATAATGTAAATGCAGATAACCCAAAACTATTACAAACATTACCAATTTCCAAAACTATAATCATATTATTGCATATAAAAACATTTTAAAAAGACATGTACATTAAGTAAGATATGAAATAAATAGAGGTGGCAGTAGTGGTTAGCACTGTCGCCTTGCACCTCCAGGGTGCGAGTTCGATTCCCGGCCAGGCTCGATTCATGTCTCTGTGTGCATGGAGTTTGCATGTTCTTCTCATGCTTGGTGGGTTTCCTCTGGGTACTCCGGTTTCCTCCCACAGTCCAAAGATACTGTATGTAGGTTAGGCTAATTGCCGTTCCCAAATTGCCTGTGTACGTGTGTGTGCCCTGCGATGGATTGGCACCCTGTCCAGGGTGTACCCTGCCTCGTGCCCTAAGTCTTCTGGGATAGGCTCCAGGTCCCCGCGACCCTGAATGGATAAAGCGGTATAGAAGATGAGTGAGTGAGATGAAATAATAGACATTAAACCTCACTTAATCTTAATTTATGATTCCTCTTTGCACTTGATGCTTTAACAAACAAACTGAAAGCGCCTCCCTTTTCTTTTTGCTAACATTCTTGGGATATACGGTATGGTGCTATGTACTGTACTTCACTAAATCTTGCTTAAAATGCAAAAAAAAAAAAACTTTCCGCTGATGTAAAAAGTTTTGAACGGCTTCCGGATGTACGCGCAACTTAGCTAGCCATTTTTTCCCCATTGTAGCGCCTGGTTAGTTCAATAGGATACAAACCACAGAATATATGCAAAACCATCCGACCACAAATCGTTTGTCTTTTTCACTTAAAAATAAAATTTCTGGAGGGAAATGCTTTTACATAAATCAGATCAGTGCAGTGAATCATTGTCTACTCTTGTAAGGCCGAGCCAAACCAGCATTCACTCTCTTCAATCGCTGCCATCTATTTACGGCAAAAAACACTGGCACCGGTTCATTGGGTACATGAAACACATCAAGCCCATTGCGGCATGACAGGTAACACAGGGTGGTGCAGGAGCTGCAACAAGGAACTAGATCATGTTTTACAGTAGGAAGGAAAACAATAACCTTTTCCACCCTTCCACCGTTCCGCTGCTATTCACAAGTGTATTTCATTTGCACACACTATAAATTAAACGCCTCTTTATTTTAATGCAACTCTCTGTATCCTACTTATTTTTCTTTCTTTACCTGCTTTGTAACATACAGTACTAGCTTTGACTAAGAATAAATAACTTGCTGCTGCTCATGAGAATATAGGTTACAAATATATCCAATATCATTATATCCAATAATGGATTGAAAATAAAACACGTAATGTTAAAAAATAATGTAAAAATTCTTGTAATCCAGAAATAAACCTAACTTTCCGAATCATCTCAGGATTAAATAAGCAGAATTGTCACATTCCCTCACACTTCTCTGAGTTTCTAGCTTATAAGTATCATGACTTATTGATGAATTTTAATCCATTTTGGAGTATACTTCTATAATCAATTTGTTTTTACCAAAAAGCATTTCCAATATTAAATGAACTGACCCCAGAAACATCAGTAACATACGGCCAAAACACAGTATTGGTGCTGATTTTATTACATTTTTTAATATGTTGTACATATAATGCAGAAAACGTGTGTTCCAAAGAAGCTACTTCTGAAGTTTACATGAAAGTGACCAATCTTGCTTCCCTAAAAATGTCAAATTGCTAACTTCAGTCATTTTGGAGAGATGATTTTATATGTGCCACAAAAAATATGGCAAATTTTTGTAGCGTTATACTGTCTCGCTTCAAATAATAATCATTTAAAATGCAAATTATTCATATTTCTTTATGAGTATTGATACTAAAATTGATGTAAGCTTCTAGAAGCCTTTGACCTGTAAAAATGTCTGCTTAAATCAAAGCATTCTGTGCAAAATTAAGGATTTCCCCCCAAAACAGTGGATTTGTTTAAATGCTCCAAATTAGACACACACCTTAAAACATAGAAAACTACAGTTTATTCAGTTAAAATAGCTTTTTGTAATCTGCCCAATAATTATTGTTAACACATACTCCCATTAAAAAAAATCCAGGGTGACCTCAGTGCTTTGCAAAAAATCTGTAGTGTCCGTAACCATGTCAAATTCTTTTTGCAATATCTTAACAATTTTGCATTCTAGAATTTAGAAAACTTTTTCAGGTTAACCATGTTTTATCTGAATAACAATTAAGATCATTGAAAGATTTTAATTTAAAAAAAGTTACGGACACATATCAAATATAAATGTGTATGCATATTTACAAAAAACAAACAAACAAACAAACAAAAAAAAAAAGCATGGATCCGGAGATAGGAAGCATTAAGTATTATGAAAAATGCTCTTATATGATCCTACCTGAATATTCACTTTTCCTCCTACAGTAGGTGAGACACTTTTTTTGCACCAATACCACGGTTAGAGAAAGTATTTTTTATTATGGACGCCACTTAAGTTTCAGGCCCTTAAAATAGGCCTACAATTACAGTAAGTGCGATGTTAAATTAATGGAAAGCATAATTTCCCTGGAAGCTCTTCTGCACAGATCAGCACAAACATGTTAAAAACCTGCTTTGGTTAAAACCTGCTGCGGTAGAACTGGAGTGAGTAAATATTCAGGGTTGTATGATAACCACCTGACACTTTGTCTGCTTGAGTTAGTCCTTTTTTTTCCCCCTGCAGGTAAACCTTCCCACTGCCTTTACACATTATTCATCTTCAGTGTTTGGCAGATCTCGGATTCTAAATGCACATCTATGGAATCAAACACAGCTCTAAAGATCAGCAGTCAGATGCATATCAACTAGAGAACAAAAAGATTTCGTAATAAAAAGCAGTCTATGCTCTATTAATTGTTAAATGCCCAATGCGTTGTGAATGTTCAGTATTCAGCTGGGCGAATTCTCTTGGGCTTTCTATCCTTATGCCTGTCTAACTCAATTTATATCACTTTCTCACCATATTCACCTGAAATGCTTTTTTTATTTCAGTTAGTCTAATATGAAAAGCAAGTGAAAAGCTTGACTTGTCTATTGAAAAGACGAACTGCATTCCACAAACACAAGCTCAGACATTAGGAAGCTGTAAAACTGTGCGTTTAATGAGACAGCGCTGCGTAATGTATATGTGGTGACAGGAAGCTGTTGACACACATCACATCCTATATAAGGCTCTTCCTCATCCTCTTTCTTCTCAATGAAAAGCAGATGACTTACCCAAACTCATCGATGTGTCCTCTGGGAAGCCAAGAACGTCCTCTGATACCCAGGAGAAGTTCCAGTAGCGCAGTGAAGCATCAGGGTTTCCTGTATTTCTGCCTGAAGCAGGTCCTGCAAAATAAAGGTTTATTTTTAAATTTCTAACCATTATTAAGCTCCAGTGGTTCTGAAGATCTGCTTTACATGGAATGAGCATTATTTAAGTTTGAACCTTTTCTCAGACATTAACTTCATTTAATTATTATTGCTCCAATAGATGTCTCGAAGACAACTATAGCGACTAAATGCCTTAGAAACAGCGACGGGGTAGGGGTGGGGGTGTGGGTGTGGGTAAAGAATAATGGAGGATACAAATAGACACAGCTTACTAAACAAAGGTTTGTATAAAGAAATTTATTAAAATAATTTAAGAATAAAAGATAGGTTCTC
>JAQMYK010000005.1:2675657-2691692 GCA_030014345.1 Clarias buthupogon
TGAAGTTTTGTCTTAAAACGACTCCAGCGTGTTAAAATTCACTTATACCACTTCAGCGCTGTTATTTCAGCCAAAGTCAAAATATGAACTAATCCCAGTAAAAATATTCAGTTTAATTAATTTTTCTAATTAATATTTATTGGTGCAGGTGTTTGTTTACATTGAGCGAGTAGCGCATTAGGAGCTTATTTCAAAGTAGATTATTAAATCCGACACAAAACTGTTCATAACATCACTTTTACTCAACATTCCAAAAACAGCGCATAACACTATTTTACACGCCCTCACCTTGGACTACTCTGGATACAACGACCCATGTGTTTGATCTTATGGTGGAGCACCACATGTTAGCGCCACAGAACATACTGTATGAGACAAACTGGTTTTAAACTTTCCGCAAGAAGACTAAACATAAATTGATCTGTTCATACATCTTTGGAGGATCAGTTTTCATAGTCTACTTGCCTTTTTTTTTTTTTTTAAGTAAGCCATGCTGTGTCGTGCTTTCGTTTGTGCTTTATAAGGATTTGGGTGCCTTGTACAGTAGGTGCATTACTAGTTTATAGTTTATAGAATATCTTGGTCATGGTTAAAGACTATAGTAACAGCTCAGTATTGATTATTTTGTCTAGGTGTAAAAAGTCTTAAATAATATTTATACTTACAGTATATTTGTGTCTCATTGTATTTAAACCCTTCATCCATAAATCCATCAACATTCTATTATCTATGCTGCTAATCCTGTGTAGGGTCACAAACCTAAACAGGGAACTTATTGCACAAGGCAGGGAACACCCTGGATGGAATGGCGCAGGGCACTGAAACACCAAATCAAACGCACTACAGGCAATTTGGAAATGCCAATCATGCTTCCACTGCATTTGGAGTACTTTCGAATGTTGGAGGAAACCGGTGTTCCCAGAGGAAACCCTACAAGCACAGGAGAACATGCACACAGACTGGAGTTAGGATTCAAACCCCCAACTCTGGAGGTGGTAGAAGGTCAAACTTAGTGTTAGCCACTAAGCCAACATGCCACCTGTATTTTTAGACTATAAATGTCAAAATTAAGTAAATTTTACCAAAATATTATTAAATAACTTCAGGATATAATATAAATTATTAAGGACACTGGAAATGCTTCCTAAACCGATGTGCCTTATAAACATCCAAGGCCTCACTTATTAAATATTCCTTATGATTTAAAATTGTTGTCAATCGTTTCATGCCTGCCTTTTCACACCACCTGTAAAGCCGTGATCTCTGAGCGAGGTTGTTTACTTGCCTTCTACAATAAACTGAATGACATTCCCTAGAGATTACAGCGGTGCATTCAGAATGTATTTGAAATCAAACCAGACAAAAGGTAACCGTCACGTCGTCAATCCGGTGGCTGTAGACCTTTTTACACATCTCTGACAGTTTTATAGAAAGGTCAAGGCCGTTCCCATCCTTGACCCTTTATTAAGTACTTTCCGCTGTTTTATAACCTTAGTGAATAGATCACAAATTGATCTCTGCTATTGCCATTTTGGTTTTATGTTCAAGGAGATGTCTGACTGAAACCGTTTGTGTACTGTAGTTATACTGTATGTTTAACAACTGGGTATTGCTCTGGACCAGCCATTCTATCTATCTAGCGCTGTAGCCTAGCACCTCCAGGGTCGGGGTTCAATTCCTCCTTTGGGGTCTGTGTGCACATGGAGTTTGCATGTTCTCCCTGTGCTTGGTGGGTTTCCTCCAGGTTCTCCGGTTTCCTTCAATAGTGCACAGACATGCAGATTAGACTAACTGGCGTTCCCAAATTGCCTGTAGCGTATGAATGTTGACCGGAGGTTCTACCACCATCAAAAAAAATGGGAATAAATCGTTAAAACATTCACCATTGGCCTGCACAGTCTCAGGTTGGACTACAGAGGTTACAAGATGGATGGATTGATGGATAGACAGGGGAATGTGGTATTTATGACTTCTACCCTATGTGGATGTTGATTTTTTTGGTCAGATCGTCATGATGGTTCACAATCATAATTACAAGTGAATTTTATCCGACTCTAATGAGGATGCGTCTGTCCTCTGAAACGGTGTGCATCCAAACATCGATAAGTTTTTGCTCACACCATCTGGGGTAAAATATGTTACAAGTTTGCGTGACCGCTCATTCATTTCAATGGATACGATTATATAAAAATATATATATACTGTATATGGTGGAGATTGCACTGGATTTAATTTCAGAAGAAGGAACAAGCCCAGACCCTGTATTTACCAGCTGTTGCTTGCACTGCTATGAAATACACAAAAAGGCACATGGATTCCAATCGGCCCATTCTCATTCAGGTCACATGACCATGTATTGGATATGTATCCGATCTTAGGACCACACACGAAAGTGACTCAGATCTGAACTGAAAACCATCAGATTTGTGTGTTTACACAGTCTTAAAAATCAGGGCCCGTTTTCACGAAGCTTCTTAAGTCTAAAAGTTGCACCTATGTAGTGATGAAATTCAAAGAAAATTCTTAGAATTATATAATTTTCTTAGAATTTTCCTTAAATGTAGGACTAAATCTTAGTAAAGATAAAAATGATTCACAAAACATTTTAGCACTCAAAACAGCTCCTAAGGTAATAATTGTTAAGAGTAGAGAGGAGGACTTTTAATTGGCTTAAGAGATTCTATAGCAGAGGACAAAATGGTGGAAAGAAGAAATATTCTCCAAACACTAAACATAAAAGTAAAAGTAAACACTGCTCTTCTGTCCAGTCTGGTTTTCTTGTTCTTTTACTTCCTTCCATCTCTCTTTGATTGTAGGCTACATACCATCCAAAAGTACAACTTAAACAGACTGTCCTACAATCATGTAAAAGCTGAGCACTTTCGCTCCCATCAATATAAAATGGATTAAAAGTAATAAAATCAGTATGATAAATAAATGTAAGAACTTAAATATTGTAACTACTGCATTGGAATTGGTTGCTTCAAAAGTAGACACATTTTTTAATATTTGTCTATTTCAATTAACTTTAAGATATTTAGCCGATAACAGAAACTTTGCATGAAGTAGCCTGTAGTTATGATTATACAATTCCTTTATATACAAACATTATCATCTATTCTAACTATCTATCTGCTTGCCCCCTACATTCCGACTCGTTCACTACGTTCCTCTGATTCTGGTTTTTTTGTTGTCCCTCGGTACCGACTCTCTTCAATGGGCGGCAGATCATTCAGTGTTATTGCTCCCAAACTCTGGAACTCTCTACCACACTCTCTCCATTCTGTTAACAACATCTCCATATTTAAATCTTTACTCAAAACTCATTTGTTTTCTGAATGTTACACTTGAATCAACCTGTCCTCTGCATTCCCCCCCTCACTGTAAAGTGTCCTTGAGCTCTGGAAAGGTGCTATATAAATAAAGATTATTATTATTATTAACTATTCTATCATCATATATTCTATAATATATTCTAATATTATATTATAGTATTCTATTTTCACAAAGCCTTAAAAATTGGAATTGAGTCATTCCGGTATTCTGGCTATGTGAACGTAGCCATAAAGTTGCAGCCTATTTCTGATTGTTACAAAGCACTGACACTGGAGACTCCTTCTAAATATGTTAAATAAACACCCCTGTAACAAAGTTTTTACTGTATCAGCAATTATATATTCAGTATATATTTTAATCTGTTTATACAGGTGATTTATGTAAGCATTAAACTCCAGAGAAATAATAAAATATTCGAACAAGCACACTGAAGCTCTGATTAGTTATTGTTGCAGAAATTTTTAATACATTCAGTTTTGGCCAATCAGATTTGAGCATTCAAGAGCGGTGTAGTATAAGCAATTACATCAACTATAATCAATGACTGTATATACAGTAGGCCTAATAAGTACTTATCTTCACCTACTGTCATCAAGGTTATGGATTTATTATTCTCCACCAATTACTTCTACTATAATTACAAAGTGGTTTAAATCTCTCTCTCTCTCTCTCTCTCTCTCTCTCTCTCTCACTCGCATTTGTGTCAGCTTTTATTCCCACAAATTAGGCATCTTACTTAATAATAAAAAATAATAAAATATATCATTTAAAGCAATTACTGTACTTAACGTGGATGTTGGTCTTATGAAAAGTGCCCTTAAGTAAAGCATTATGATCAACCATGTAGCGAAAAAAAAAAAAAAACATTCCGGTGTTTATTCGAGGCCAGTCAAGATGATCTAGATGATCTGCTACAGCTTCCTGTTCCATTGTACATCGCTTAGTGGAAATTATTTATAGTGAAAGCCTTCTTGTTAACCTTGTTTCATCAGAAGTATTTTTCCACTGCAAGCTTTCTTATTATTATTTTCCATACATGTATTTATATTTAAGTAAGCACAAAACACATGCACTATCATAAAGACAGCTATAATAAAGACTGCAAGTCATTGTGAAAAGTGTCATTTGACTCAGGCAGCTTCTTCTTAATCTTTTTGTTTTTCACATTCTGCTGTCGGAAAAAAAGCAAGTAAAGATGAGTATCCAGTAACGACGCTGCAATACCGCTGTGTTTTTTTTTTTTTTTTTTTTTTTGATCTACTGTATTAATAAAATAAAATAAAACTGAAACATGTTCATCCTGCAGCATCACTCACAGCCTCGGGTCTTTATTTTAATGAAATAACCTTTACCTTTTTGGACTCATTTGTTCCACTACTTTAACTTTATCTTCTTCCACAATTTTGACATCTAAGATTTTATACAGTAGGATTTCTAATAAGCCGGGACAATTTCATAGCATTCATTACAAGCAGAGTCATAATAAAGACGAGGAGTTATGAATGGGTAATGAGATGATATGCTATTAATGCTCTGATAAATGCATTTCAATATCTCAGATATTGTGGAAATCGTCATAAATGTTACAATTCTTGGGCAATTTTATGCAAAAGTAAAAAAAAAAAAAAAAAAAGTAGCTGTCCACCACTGTGACACGTACTGGCTAAACTTTTACTCATTAATTAAACAGTAAAGTCCAATTCCAAGTGTCAAAAAGGGAAAAAGAAAAAGACACAAAAATGACAGGGAAAAAATATGAGGAGAAATAAGCAGAAACATATCAGCAATAAGTACTGATTTAAAAAATGTATAATTTCAGAATTATTATTTCACGTTTTTTCATTTTAAACTCTATTCTCTATTCAAGCATGTTGTTTATACAGTTTGTAGAGAAATGATTCATACTCGCCACATCTGTCACATCCATAACACCCGTGTATATTAATAATTTATTCTTTTTCAAATCTACACTTTTTTTCCCTCCACTCTTTCATGGAATAAGTGTAATGCTCTTTGCAGTTATCTTTAAAATTCACAAACTTCACAGAAAACCTATACAGCGGTACCTCACAAATGTATAGCTTAGCACTGAAATTTTGCAAGGATTTTGCCTCGGCATGCAAAGCATTTTCAGCATATGAGCGAACAAACTGAGCCGAATCGAACACTGGGTTTACATATTTATTTGGTGGGATTTTTGCATTTTGTGGTAGCAAGGACAGGAGCAAGAAGATAAGGGAGCCACTTTCAGTTTGGTTTTTTAAAGCAACTGGTGTCAGGAGAAATCATAAATTAAGGTTAAGTGAGGTTTAATGTCTTTTTTATGTATATTTTACTTAATTTACATATCTTTTAAAAAATATTTTGATTGTTTATATATACAAAGATATGATTATAATTTTGGAAATTGGTAATAATGGTAATATTTTGGGGCGACTGGTGTGGAATTGTCTGTATAATGACACATCCATATATAATTTGCACACTCCCCGGACATTTATATTTAAATTCTATATTAATTTCAATATCCAGTTTCCATATTTGTACAGCCATATTGTTCATATTTTTTTTTACAGCATTGTTAAAAAATATATATTTTTTATATTTTATATTTTGTTCTTCTATATTTTTTCTACAGCTAAGTTTTTCCATATTTTATTCTTATTGATAGTCTTGTTTTTAAGGTCACGAGTGGTCGTATAAGCATTTCACTGCACTGTGTATGACTGTGTATGTGACGACAAAAAAAATAGGATGTAAATGATTCTAAAAATGTCAGGGTCAGGATAGATTTTTTTCCCCCTTTTTTTAAGCTTTACACCTACATTTAATGATGTACAATAACATAAATCAGCATAAGGCTTATTTCATCCTGGATTTCTGCTTGTTTGGGTTATTTTTTCCAGATATGATCATTTTGCAAAGTGCTCAGTCTTCCAGCTGCATGCTCTTTCTGTGCACCTCGGACATCCTTTATTCATCCTTCAGTTATTGTTATAAGAGAATTTGTGGAATTGCAGTCAGTGTCATCATTTCTTAATGAAATGAATGACTGTTTTGTCCATTTCCAAGGACTTTTTTATTTTTTTTTGTGAGAACTTGATAATTGTATCTCAATGGGAAAAGAAATCATTGCTTATTTTGCAAGAGGAAAAAAAATCGTTATCTCCCATGTGGCTGATTGACCTTTAACATTTTGTTTTATAGACAGTACCTCTGCTGACTTGCACTTTCTGTTCATCAATTAAGTGCCTTTTTTTTCCTCCACTAGGAGTTCAGATAGTGCTCACAACTGTCAAAGATTGGAAGAACTTTGAATAAGACATATTTGTTTTCTATTGACTTGTCCAGGTTATTGACTAGGTGCAGAGTGAATTACTCTCAACTCTAAGTATTTCTTAAGAGGCTGGTGTTTATACAGGAGTTGCAGAATTAACTTTAGTTGTTCAATAGCAAAGTAAAGCTCAACTAGAACTTTAATTTCCCATGAGAGTATTCTTAAAACACTGTGTTCACAGTTATAGTGTATAACACCATTTAATCATTGTCACCTGTCAAACATGTCAGATGGCCCATACAGTACTTTTATTTAAAAAAAAAAAAAGTATTTGTATAACCTCTGGTATGAAGTTCGGTCACAGGGATTGGTGGTTGATATTAACATTTCAAAAGTTTATGATTCTAATTAAAAGTTATATACGTATTTATTTGGCGCTTTTCCAATCTATTTCTTCAATGAAATTGATATCAGAAACAAAAAAAAGAAAAAACATCAAAAGTTTCCCTATGCCCTTTCACCCTTCTTTCAATTCTATGTTTGAGTTTTAATGTTTGGGTCATCGGTCAGGTTTTTGTTGTTTTGTTGGTTTCTGGTTCTGGTGGAGCGAGAGACTCAAGCACAGTTGCCAAGGTCAGGGTTTTTGGGTTAGATCTGGAACGAGGTTGCATGTACAGTAGAAAGAGCAAGTCCATGGGTGTTGTTTTCAATATAGTTGGATGAAGACTATGAAGTTTCCACTGCGTCCTAAAAATACTGAAATATGTAAAATGGAAAAGTTTACGTTTTCAAGTTCATACTACTTCCTAGGCACATCACTTCATATTGTCACTTATTTCCTCTCTCACACACGTGCATGATCACATGCTCACAAGGTCCATTGAGATTGAACTGATTCATTACTATAAATCCTTTTAGATCTCAACATGCTCTTACCAGGCATTAACACGCTTACTGCGTCGTCATTGTATCCGGTGGGTTGGTACAACTACCGCGACATGTGCAGCGATTTTTATGGCAAAGTAATGGTGTGAAGAATTGGATGCAGTTTTTTATACCAAATTCTCTGAACCTAACTGATACAAATATGGGGGTCAGGAGTATCTCAGAGGTTAAAGCCTTGGACTACGGTTTGGAAGGTCCCAGGTTTAAACCCCATGACTACTAAGTTGCCCCTGTTGGTCCTGACCTAAACCTAAACTGCTCAGATGTTTAATGAGATAAAAATGTAAGTCGCTCTGGATAAGGGCGTCTGCCAAATGCTGTAAATGATACCCCTGTTTCACTGTGCAATGACAACTCCATCAGAACACAATTTTCCCTGTCTGTCACATACTTGTACTGTAGTACGTTAATGAAGTCTCTAAGAGGTGGAAGCTACAGTACACCGTTAACTAGTCAATGCCGTCATCGTTACGTCCTTCTTAAGTTCTTCCTACTGTACGTCTTGCTTCAACCACGTCCTCACGCATGGCAGCTCCACATCAACAGAGACAACACTACATCTCTCCAGGTTTCTATTCCATTCCTGCCGAGGTGTTCTTGCCGCATTCACTCTTTTTTTTTTAAGGACGTAGTAGGAACGTGGCTCAGTGTGACATATGGGTTTTTACTTTGTAGCAAATATAAGATGTTGAAACTTTCAGGAAACTTTGTCTACAGCAAACTAAGGGACCGTGTGAGTGGAAAAAGTGTATTGTTGTAGAAATAAATATACAGATATTACAAGGATTCAGGTCAGATTTTTGTGTGTGTCAAGGACAAACATACTAGGAAGTTAAGAGGACACAAGGTTTTCTTTCTCCTATTAAACCATTATCTTGTCATAAATTGCCCACATTATTTGGTCTACTTTCTGATGTTTATTGGCGGCACATTTGGCTGAGACCTGGCAACTCTGGACCTGAGCTCGAGCCGAGGCTTTGTGTTGGCCTTGACCTTTCCTGTACTTCCCATGGATTAAGTGTGTCAGCTGGAGTGCTGTCTTCATTTTGAGCAATCTTAGGACTGTTCAATCGTACAATGTTCCCTTTGTTTGGCACTTAGGAAGCTTCACAGCTCATAATTTATGTATTTTTGTAATTTTTAAAAATTATTTTGATTTGATAAATACTATATGACTCTGGCAAACACTCACTTAATGAGATGACTTTCCTAATTACTTTCTGTTAGCAAGTAAATGGACAAATTGCAGTTAAAATTACAAACACAATGTGTCAAATTATTGCAGTGTGATTTTATTATTATTATTATTATTATTATTATTATTATTATTATCATCAAATAGTGTAGCACTAGTTTATTTGTCTGTTTTATCACTATGGATTTCACCACAGGTATTAAGAAAATTGCTTTTTAAATTACATGTATTACTATTTTTTTTAAATTGATCCGGTAGTAGAATGGTTGGATCTTCATTCCTTTAATTAATCTGCTTCACACTGATGTCTATGTAAGGTTTATAAGCAAAGTACAAACATTCTTTTAAAGAATTTGCTCCAATGTTTTTAAACATTTACAGATATTTCATGGAAAGTACTATGAATACGCACTCAGCCAAAACACAGTATTGGTTCTGATTATATTGTACTTTTTATGTTATACATATAATACAGAAAATGTGTGTGTGGCCAAAGAAGCTGCTTCTGAAGTTTATGCAACATGTAGGTGACCAATCTTGCTTCCCTAAAAAAAAAGTCTAAGCTGTTTTGGAGAGTTGATTTTATATGTGCCTCAAAAATGGCAATGTTTTCAGCGTAATACTGTCTCGCTTCAAACAATAATCATTTAAAATGCAAATTATTCATATTTCTTCGAGTATTGATACTAAAATTGGTGTAAGCTTCTAGAAGCATATGACCTGTAAAAACTGTTGCTTAAATTAAAGCATTCCATTCAAAATGAAGTTTTTTTTTGCCAAAAGAAATCTGTAGTGTCCGTAACCATGTCAAATTCATGTTGCAATATCTTAACAATTTAGCATTTTAGAATAATACACATTTTCAGGTTTATTTTTAAAAAGTTACGGACACTACATAAAAGGGCATGAAATTGTCTTTTTAGCAAATGTGTTTCTTTTTATCTGATAAAAATATAAATGTGTTTGCATATTTACAAAAAAAATGAAGCATGGATCAGAAGATAAGAAGCGTTAAGTATTGTGAAAAATGGTGTTATCCAGTAAAAAAAATGTGTGAGACACATTTTAGCACAAATACTCAATTTTGGCCGACTGCATCACTACAGTGAAATTACAGAAAGCCATGTGGTTATAAAACTGCCCCCCGCTGACCAGCACAGGGAGAGTTTACTGACAAGAACCACTCCAAAGCTGGAGCTATAGAAATTAGATCACAATCTGCTGCTGGTCTCCAGTGTCCCATACAGTACGTCGCACCCTGGCACTGAACTCAGTCTCAATTAGTATCCCATAATGGTAATGACATATGAAAAGAAGCACATTTAAATCAATCAACATCACCGTATCAGAACCAATCTGAATAATTGGATGGCACCTGACAGCAGTTCCAGCACATCTTTTGTTACTGTGTTAAACACTCTAAATGGGCGTGCATGCCTTATCAGCGCAAGCAGGTGTTCGTCTGCAGAAAGCCTCTGTTGAGAAAGTCACAGGCCCGCTGTAGATCAGAACGGGTAATGAACCAATCTATTTTTTATATCATTGCTGATGAGAGGGAAAAGTGGCAGAAATGTTGTGAAAGCTAACCATGGTCCTCATTTAATTTCGCACAACATCTGTCTCACTGTTCCACTTCAGCAGACTATCTAACAGGAGCTGGAGAAAATCCCACTAGAGCAGAGCACATCAAGCAGTCTGTCTGTTCTTTTACTTACTCAACAGGTCTCATAGCTTAATGACACCCTATTAGCTTTAATCAGGACCTATAATGACGCTTGCAACAATAGCAGCATCGACACTTGGGAAGGTAGCAAGAGTGGTTAAGCGTGCAGTATAAACAAAAGTAGATAAAAGTGAAGGGGAAGAAAAAATAATTGTTGAAATGCCATGGTTGAGAAAGCAGCCAGCCAGCAAATACTTCTGCTGTGGGCAAAAAAAAAAACATGTACTTCTGTCAGGAAATAAAAGCAATGAAGCAAGAAATAAAAAAAGAAAAAACGTGATTTTTCTAAACTGAAAAAAAAAAAATGTTTACCTTCTGGACACATGAGGAAATCAGTAGAAGGCGTAAAACCAAGCATGCAAATGTTAACTTCGTGTAAGGCATCAGGCTGCCAACGCTTTGACACGTTGCATCACCCCAGGTTGGTTCTGTTACCGCAAGTCAATTATTTTCCTATTATAATTTTACATATTACATTTTTTTTTTTAAATAGCAAGAGTAATTTGTGGTACCACAGATATTTCGATTACAAGGATTACAATCTATACATTAAAGAATGACATCATGTTTTATTTGTTTATAGTTACAGTACTGTACACACAAGTCTTAGGCAATGTTTTATCTGTAGTACAAATGTTGTTATATATGTTTATCATGTTAGCATTATTATGTTCCAAACCATTCCCCATTTCCAAACATACTTTAAAAATGAATAAAAACATTGCAGAAAAAACACTTATCACGTAAAGAAAGTGACGGATTGGTTTTCAGATTAAATTAAAATAAATAAATAAATAAATAAAAAAACACTAATGTAGACTCCTGGCTTTTGCATTTTGCAGTTCTCCAGCACACTCAGTAAAACCTAACAGCTGTAATTGTAATTATAAAGCTGCACAAATCTGTATCTAACACTACTGATTATTTTCAAGCAATGAGTTTTCACACCAAATATTGACTGTGTCTGTTTTACTACTTTTTAGCATGCTTTATAGAACTTTATTTTATGTAGAAATGTTGTTAAAACCATCTTTTCTCTTTTTTTTTTTGTATGTTCCCAAGACTTTCCCAGTACTACAAGTTAAACAGTTGTTACTGTACCGTAGGTTTTACTGAGTGTGCTGGAGAATATGAGTTCTTTTGGTAACTTTGTCACACTCGCTTCTTTCTATTTTCATGCAGATCCCAGGAGTTTGTTTTTATTTCCAACAGTAAACTGGTCTGTCTTTATTATGCTGCTTTCTATATAATCACGCAAACATTCTTCTGTAATGTTACTTATTTATTAATTAAAATGTTTAAGGTATGTTTGGAAATAGTGAATGGTTTTTTATACAGTATATAATAATGCAGACATTATAAACATATAGAACACCATTTTTCCTAATTTGTGCGAAGACTTTCACACAGCACAGTGTATTTAATGTAATGGTGTGACACTGGACAATGGTAGCATTGGATTTTACTGTTTAGTTTATAAACAGTTTGGTCAGTAGGTAGCACGGTGGCTTAGTGATTAGCACTGTGTCCTCGTGACTCCAGTGTCAAGAGTCCTTCCTTCGACTCTGGGTGTGTATGGAGTCTGCATGTTCTCACAGTCCTTTGTGGGTTCCCTGCAGGTTCTTCGGTTTCTTCGGCTAAATTGCCCGTAATGTCTAAGTGAGTGTGAGAGTGTGTGCATGCTTGTGCCAATGGACAGGCACCTGTCCAAAGGGTACCCCACCTTGTACCTCAGTCCCCTGGGATAGGCTCCAGGCCTCCTGCAATTCTGAATAGGATAAGCGAGTGAGTAATGTGAGGAAAAATATTAGTTCCTACTATCGCTTGTCATATCAGCTATAAACAGTCATTCCATCACCAGACTACTTTCTTTACTGACTTAAGAAGATAAAATATCTTATATTGTCATGAAGCTACAAAGCCTTCAATCAGGAAAACTTACAGCTTTACCTCTGTCACAAAACCCTGCAGCCTCCTTCCGAACATACTAAAAGAACACTTAATCAATACATAAACAATCAATAAAGTCTCTTAACAGAAACCTTTACTACATCAACAATTACACATTTAGATTGACATTTACATTTAGGCCCTTGGCAGATGCTCGTATTCAGAGCGGCTCACAAAAGTGCTTTGAAGTTTCTGTCATTGGATAGATCCTTACACTGATTACTACTGTAGGTTATTAACTACGTCCCATCAGTCATGTCAAATTATACACATTTTTAAATCTGTTAGTGTTTTTTTTATATAAATGATACTGTATTAGGTGGCATAGTGGGTTAGTGGATAGCACTGTCGCCTTGCATCTCCAGGGTCCGGATTAGATTCCCACCTTGGGTCTGTGTGCATGTTCTCCCTGTTCTTGGTGGGTTTCTTCCGGGTACTCCGGTTTCCTCCCACAGTCCAAAGACACATAGATCAGGCTAATTGGCGTTCCCAAATTGCCCGTAATATGTTAATTATCGTGTGAGTGTGTATGTGTGCCCTGTGATGGATTGGCACCCTGTCCAGGATGTACCCTGCCTCATATCCTAAGTCTCATGGGATAGGCTCCAGGCCCCCCGGTACCCTGTATCTTCTGTACTGATGTGGAAAATGAATCAACACATTCAGACCAGTAGGAATTGAACAGTGCTGTGGTTTTTTCTCTTAAATGTATTAGAGAGGTTTATGAACAGTTATACATAGATCACACACACTATTTAAACCACTTGCCTAATACTGTGTAAGTCCCCCATAAGACCTCCTGAAAGTTGTGAGAGAGAGCCTCATGAATTGGACTTGTTTGTCCAGCACATCCCATTAAATGTTTGATTGGATTGAGATCTGGGGGATTTGGAGGGCAAGTCAAGACCTTGAACTGTTTCTGAACAATTTCTGCAGTGAGGCGGGGGGGAGGGGGGGGGGGGGCATTATTTTGCTGAAAGAGGCCACTGCCATTAGGAATACTGCTGCAATGTAACTTGGTCAGTTATTGGTCTAAAACAATGTTTACTGTAGGTACTGTAGGTAGTTGGTAGGTGTCAAAGGAACAACCACGTAAATGCCAAGACTTGCCAAGTTTCTTGGTATAACATTACCTAAAGGATCACACCAGCTTGTCTTCTTCTCATGGTGTATCCTGGTGTGATCTCTCCCACATGGCCAAATCATGATATTTGTGCTAAAAATGATCATATAACACCATTTTTCATAATACTTTATGCTTAAAGTCATTAAAAAAAACTTGTCTGTAGTGTCCGTAACCTATTTGAATCCAAATCTTTCAATGATCTTAATTGTCGTTCAGAAGAAACTTGGTCGATTTAGATTTCACAAGAAAAGACATAAACTTTAAAAAATGTATTATTCTAAAATGCAAAATTGTTAAAATATTGCAACATGAATTTGACCTGGTTACGGACACTACAGATTTCATTGGGGGAAAAAATCCTTTTAAACAATAATTTTTTCAGGTCATATGCTTCTCAAAGCTTACACAAATTTGTTGTACTAATACTCATAAAGAAATGTGAATAATTTGCATTTTAAATGATTATTGTTTGAAGCGAGACAGTATAACACTGAAACATGGCGATTTCTGGGGAACATAAAAAATAATCTCTCGAAAACACATTTTTTTTGTATTATATGTATAACAAAAAATTATATTGGTATTTTTTTTTTTTTTAAACGCACCAATACTACAGGTTCAGCAATGCACATGGTGCCAGGGTATGTAAAAGCCACCTTCTTCCATTGCTCAGTGGTCTAGTTCTGATGCTCACATGCCCTTTCATTTATGTAGGCACAGACACAACAAGCTACAATGCATTGTGTGGTCTGAGTCCTTTCTATCAAAGCCAGCATTAACTGTTTCAGCAATTTGTCCTACAGGAGCTCTTCTGTGGGATCGGACCAGACAGGCTAGACATCACACCTCCTTCTCATCAGTAAACATTGAGTGACCATGATACTGTTTCTGGTTCACTGGTTGTCCTTCTTTGGACCACGTTTGGTAGGTACTACCTACTGCATACTGCAGGAGCACCCCACAAGTCCTGCTGTTTTAGAAATGCTCAAGCCCAGGAATCGAACCTTAACAAATGTGGCCCTTGTCAAAGTCTCTCAGATCCTTACACAGGCTCAGTTTTTCTGATTCGAGAAATGACTTTTCAGCTGCTGCCTAATATATCACAGCCCTTGAAAGGTTCCACTGTAATTCGTTCACGTCACTTGTCAGTGGTTGTAATGGTATGACTGAATGTTATATATTTGCATTTTAAAGCAAATGCATAATTCAAATATATATATATATATATTGCTGCTGTGTCTACATTCCAAAATGTAATAAACCCAAACAGAGCAATATACCTTTTTGTCCTTAATATTGTACTTAATATATGATAAGTACCTCTGTATAAGTCAGAACGCTGTCTGATCCTGGATCTGTCTGCATTGAGGGTGAAAATACACTGCAATTTACCTCCTGCTCATTTGATGCATGATGACAATAATGATGATGATGATGATGAGGATGATGATGATAAGGATGATGCACATCAGCTCTCCATTAAATGTACCCACAGACATCTAAAAATGAGAGAAATCATTACTAAGAATTTTTAATAACCCAGGTCATCATTTTTAACCTCTAGCAGTGTCTCACAGCACAGCCGGCATCAGCAGTGGGCAGGAATGTGGGGATGATGAAAGCGGACTCATGTTTCACTGCCTCATTGACAGGAAGAGGCAGGCAGTAAAACGTGTAAAGTTATGAGTTACGGTTATACAGTAGGAGGGAGTTTAACCTCTTGTGACTAACACCCCATAAACAGCAGAATGCTATAGATGGTTCTGCTTGTACTTCAAGGCAAAACCTAGATCATTTATAGGGGATACACTATAAAAAAAAATGAATTGAGGAAAGAAACAGCAACAGGATATTTTTTATAGATTTTATGATCGAGTGCACTTGACAGTCATAAAGTAATTTCTTATTTAAATGCAAATTAGTAAGGCTGGGAACTCGTGTTTAAATACTGATCTAAACATTGCAGAAAATTAGTTTTAAAAGATTCGCTCGGCTATGTTTACAGTAAATTTTACTCGAACAAGCATGTATTGATTCTGAAGAAACATTTGCATATGTGGTAGGATCAGCTAAACGTATTATTTAAATCTGTAACTTATACGATTAAAATGTTTTTTTTGTTTTTTTTTTGCAAGGCACAATAAAATACACAGACAGACAGATATACAAACAAACAAACAAAAGCATTTGGCCAAACCTGTTAATGACTGAATCAGATGTTCAGGCCCCTCATCCCCAGTGAAGTTCGATCTTAATGCTTCAGAATACCAAGACATCTTGGACAATGCTATGCTTTTTATTAACTATGTGGCAACAGTTTGGGGAAGGCCCTTTTCTATTCCAACGTGACTCCGCCCCAGTGCACAAAGCAAGTAATATAAAGACAACGTTCCGAACATGCGACGGGGGGTTGCGCGTTCTGATCATAAAAATAGGAGTAACGAGGCGATTTTTAAAATGTAAGGAGTAGAAAGTACAGATAA
>JAQMYK010000005.1:2695793-2706597 GCA_030014345.1 Clarias buthupogon
AGCACGTGACCAACAGATATATCTCTAACCCTAACGACTCCTAAGTAGCACTTAAAGCAGGGCTACGTGCAACTTTGTTAAGTGCATGTTTGGGAAACGCACGTGGAACAATAACGAACGTTCGCAAAATGACTCGTAGAAAACACTCTTAAGCGCTAAGATCAATCGTTATCGGGAAACCGGGCCCTGGTTAGTTGCAGTTGCTCATCTTCCGATTAGCATTATTTAGGTTCCATGTTTCTCTGTGTTATTTTGTCTTGACTCTTGCTCATTGATAAAGTTTTAAATTTATAAATTTATGTGTCTCTTCTCAGAAATTTTATATACGAAACTATTCGAAATCTGGAATTTACTTCGGGATCAATAATCTGTCTATCCATCCATCCTTCCATCCATCCATCTATCTATTCATCTATCTATCTGGTTTAGGTTATGTTCCTTTTGTGGTGCTTTGGTTTTCATGTCACTTTTGCTGCAAATAATATGTGTTTGTGCTTACATCCAGGTTTATTCCTTATCTCGGACATTTGGGAGCTTCATTAAAGAACTAAAAAAAAAAAAAAAAACAGGATGCTGAGGAAATTCTTGTGTATTGCTGTTAACATGCTGTAAGTCATAAGTCGAACAAATTATTTAAATTTAACTACACACACTTGATACATATGAACTTTCAAACTGCTGTGGTCTAAACCGAATAAACACTTAACAACACACCAGTCTGTGTGTGTCAGAAGATTTGTAAGAATTCTATGTAAAATAATTCTAATTTCTTGTTCTTTTTTTCTTTTTTTTCTTCAGTAAACATTATCAAGGTTGTCTGGGACGTGCAGAGGCAGAAGCGAGTGAGAGCCAGCGCTGGCAACAGAACTGTTGCAAGTTCTCTAAGACGCTTGGAACAACTTCACAGACGATTTCCATGTAGGTATACTTAAGAGAATTGCTGAAGATTTTATTTCAGTCATGCCTCTGCATCTGAATTGGTGCGTGACAGCCTGCCCCAAGTCATAATTATCAGGAGAACAATGAAACTCACCAGATATGTAGCTGATGGAGGCATAAAGTAATGCACTGGATATTCTGGATTTTCTATTTGAAATGCATATATAAATTATATATTTTAATGATGTGATAAAGCATTTTAACTGAGCAGTTTTAAAGGGCAGCACACAGCACATAGCATGTTTATCTTTTCATTCCATCCATTTGTCTATCTGTCATCTCTGGAGTTCAACTAGGGACCGTAGAGGCCAAATGTGATTATCATTGTATTTATTACCATTTTTACGACTGTGGTAGGTGTTGGTCAACATCCAAACACTACGGGCAATTTGGGAAAATGAATTAGCCTAATCGCATCTCTTTGGACTATAAGAGGAAACCCACCAAGCATAGGGAGCCCAGACTCCATGCACACCCAGACTCCAACAGCATAGTTATACTTATTGAGGATACTTCCCAGGAAGAAAGTTCAAGTTCGTAGTGATGGGAAGTTTGGATCATTTCAGTGACTCGGTTCTTTGAATCTCGTTCATCAAAATGAACAAATCTTTTTTTGAGTCATTTAGTCCATTTCGTTCTTTTGATCAGAAATAAAATAAAATGTTGCATTTTCAATAAATAGACCCCCAACACGTCTACATACACAAATTTTGGCTATAGTTCCAGTAATTAAAATATTATAATGCAGCTACAGTAAGGACTTATTATGATAAACAGATTGAGCAGCTCACCTCTCATATCTTCTGGTTCGAATCGTTCGTTCTTTTGTCACGTGACTCTCAGAGATGCTATCGTTTGTTCTTTTGAATCGATTGCACTGCATAGCGTCTATGGGAGTCATGTGACAAAAGAAAGAATGTCTTGGACTAAAAGACTCAAAGGTAACTTTTCATTTCTGTTTCCTGTACATAACCTACGGAGGTTTTGAGTCACGTTAAAGAACGACCCATCACTACTGTACAAATTAGCACAGAAAACATCTCAGGACTCAGACTCATGTCCTGTTGGACCCTTTGACATTATCACTGTGGGTAAACCAGAGAAACCTGTTCGGTGCATTTTGAACGAATACGACCTGCATTTTGGTCACTTCAATATTTTTGTATTTGCAAAATTACTATTTGTAGCTAAATAAAATTTTTATGCAATATCACAGACTTCAGAAGTGTAATCCTAATAACACATTCTCTATTCCTTCTCGTGGCTGTGCATCAGTTGCCCGTGTACAAACACAATAAGTGAAAACATATTGCCGTAACAATCTGATCAACCTTCTCGGACATTTGCAAGTTATTTAATTAGTCATGGCTAGAAATCGAGCTCCATACTTGTGATTGAAAAGCATTGTATAAGGTTTACATGGTTGTTTTGGTATTATTCACTTAAACATATAGAACACATGGATTTGGGTCCATTTAGGTTCAAAGAGTTGTTTTGTTCACTTATTAAAGTTCTGTTTTTCTCACTTTTCCCGTTGCTATCAAACCGTGTTAAAGTTTGCATGTAAGCAGAATGAAACCGTGTCTTCTTGGCCGGTTTTGGTTTTCACAGCCGAGTGTGATTGCGGTGATCTCATAAACCGCACACCTACCATGCATGCCAGGGTTCGATTCAAATGCATTCAGGCTGCGTATGTTAATGCACCCTAAATGGCATACTGAAAAAAAAAAAGCAGAAGAATTTTGCATGCCATGGACGATGCACTCGGTTCGGTGTCAGTAGGCCTAAAGAAGGCTGCCCTTTCTGGAGCCGTACCAAGTAGGTGGTTTTCAGCATTCAGTGCCTAATTCTCTGTGAAATAACCTTCTGCAAGGGCACTGCCTAAGGCAATCGATACTGTAGGTGTTTGCTGCCCGAGCACAGAGCAAGATTTCACCATTTATTTACACCTGTATAGTGAGAAGTGCCCCGCACTAAACAATCCTTTCAGTCTGGCTTGGAGGGAGACTGAGCTGCAATCAAGGTGCTGTTGTACCTTCACACAGACCTCTGCGATGGAAAAATAAAACTGTCCTTGAACTATTATCTCTACCTCTAATGTGTTTGATCAGTGACCGATCAGTTCTGACAAGTTTTGATGTCGCGTTTCTTCACTGCAAATAATCTTACAGGAGTGACGGGCAAAGAAAACACATCCTTTACTTGAGTAAAAGTAGAGATACCCTAAATAAAATTTTATTTAAGTAAAAGTACTCCATTTACAGTTTCAGTTGTTTAAAAGTAAAAAAGAAAAAAAAAAACTTAAAATACTAAATACCCTAAATTTACTTAAGTGTCAACAGTACTATCAAAACAGTATCAATAGCCTTCAAGTCATAAGTGTGTGTGTGTGTGTGTGTGCTCGTGTAGGTGTGCAACTCATGACTATAGACGTGCTGTTTCGTTTCTATCTGCAACATTTCATCTTCACTTCTCATTTCATACACCTGCTACACGATTAAGCATTTTAATCAACAAAAGCAAATCTTGCAATTATGCATAATAGTCAACAGGAGGCGATCTTACCGCTTCAAATACCACACACACACACACAGACACACACGCACGACTTTGGTTATGTAACGTAATGCTGTGCAGAAATGTAGTGAAGTAGAAAGTACAGATCTTTCTTATAAGAGGTAGTTGAGTAAAAGTAAAAAAAAAAGTAAAATCCATGAATAAAACTACTCAAATAAAGTGCAAATACAATAAATATGTATAAAATATGTAATATTTAAGTTTGGTAAGAAAGTAACTTAGTTGCACTTAGTTCCGTTCTACCTCTGTTTCACGTGTACAAAAGAGAAAAAAAAGTTGCTACGTATATGCATTGCCTCCACAAATAAGTAGGCAGATATATTCTCAGGATTTACAGTGTGACTTATCAGAATAATTGAATCACAATGGAATGTTCTGGAAGTACAAGCCATTTACTGGCTCCTTTTACTGAAGCAGAATGCGCACCAATTTAATGCCGATGTTATCTAAAAAGAGTCTGAATGCAACTATAAATCGCCAGTCTGATTGCCGCTATTCCAGAGTAATTCACACGCGGTTCAGACACAATGCCGCATTTCCGCCTTAACCTACTCCAAATGTACTGATAGAGACAATAAATCGGTCTACGCGATGCAGATAGTGCAGCGAAGGTTATTTACAACACTGACAACTGATTTAAATAAGCGGCTAAGGGCTAGACAAACACACTCAGTGGTATGCTCTGTGAAATGCTCCGTAAAATGTAATATATACATATTGATTTACATAAACTTACAAAGTTTTGAATCGAAAGAGTCAGACTCAAGCCCAGATAATAATTTGAGGGTTATGTCAGGTGTAAAACCTGTGTCAAGTCAAATGCGTAGATCGGAAAGTCTGCTGTGACAACCGATTAAAGGCAGCAGCTGAACAAACAACAACAACAATATTTCTATCGGCTTTTAATGAGCCTTATGAGATTCCTGCAAGCAGTTCCTTTTTCCCTCACTCATCGATTACTCAGATAGGAGTATTAAAATCCATAACATTAATTTGAATGCACATATAAATCACTCATTACAAATCAACACTCTGGATCATAAACTCAGCGCATACGCGTAAACTGCAACCCGGCAGATGTACTGCAGTACTTTAGTTCTCTTTGTACTTTTAAGTTCTTTCAACGAATCTTTTCTAAAGATTTCTGAAGACTAAATGTAAACACTAAAAAAACTATAATTGTTTTTTTTTTATGACGTTGACTTAATGGTTAACACTGTCGCCTCCCACCTACAGGCTCCAGGTTCGATTCCAGTCTTGGGTCTGTGTGCATGGAGTTTGCATTCTCTCCCTGTGCTTGGTGGGTTTCCTCCGGGTTCTCCGGTTTCCTTCCACAGTCCAAAAACATGCAGATTGGGCTAAATGGTGTTTCCAAATTGCCCGTAGTGTGTGAATGGCCCTGCAATAGATTGGTACCCCGTCTTGTGCCCTAAGTGTCCTGGGATAGGTTCCAGGCCCCCCGCGACCCTACATGCAGCACAAAATGGCATAAACAGCGAAGATGGAATATACTCTGCAGAACATCTTGCTCATGCTTGGTATGCAATAGACATAAAGTCTAGAACTTTAAATATTAGCAGCAGAACAACAGATGTTCAGCTAATATTTAAAGTTCTAGACTTTATGTCTATTGCATACCAAGCATGAGCAATGCACAAGACCTATAAAGTCATTGTCCAATTATGGACTCATTAGTTTTGCACAATTGCACTTAAAACTCCATTGACGTCAGACCGGATTATATGCAAAGCTTCTGGGTAATGGTTTATCGACTGCATTTTTTGACCTCTTATGACACCAATCTCAGACTTACACACTTAGTAGTACAATGTAATTCTTCCTCGGGGTATTCGTTTGTAAATCTATTGTGTTTCATTCACTTTGGTCTCCTCCCCTTTGCTCTGCCTACTGGGCCACAGCCAATATTATGCAACAGGAAGCTCACAGGTCTGAGTTCATTTGTAATTTCACCGCCGACAGAGAGAAAATGCCATCTAAGTGCCAGCACTTCAGTGATTAAGGTGATATTGACAGCTGAATTAATTCCAGATTGGTCCACATGAGACATTCTCTCGGACCAGCTCTTACAAAAGGAAGCGATTCGCATTTAACCCTCCCCTTCGTCAGGTAGAAATCCTTTTTTTTTTCCTGTTTTTTTTATTGTTTCTTCTACCGTCCTTCCTTTCACATGGATTCGTGCTTAGCATTTGCGCACAGCAACAGCGGATCTGTCTTCTCTCACACTAAAAGCAACAATGCAAGAAAATGATGAATTCTATCCTGATACGGCGGAGATACACAGTAGCGCTAGTGCAAGCTAGTGCATGCAAGCTGTTGAAATTGGTGATCAAAGTTAACAGGGACTGCAGAGTGATAATTAAAATCCAGCACACAGAGAGCTACTGCAATTCTGCTGTCAAAGCCATAGCTGGATCGTGTCAGCTTGCATCAGTCAACGCCTGTCAAAGGGCTGATGCAAATACCAGGAATCATAGACTCGCTGTACTTTTCCTGACAGCCACCAAGGCGATGCTGTGCCCCCCCAGGGGGAATGATGCTCTCACCAGTCTGTGCACTCTCGCGCTGACGAATGTCCACTATGAAAGGAAAGACTGGCTATAATGCTAAGTGAGCATGATGCTAAGATCAGTCTCAGGCACACAAACTAACAAACCACTGACAGGAGAAATCTGAGAGGACATGATTAATGCAGGAGTGAATCCGCTCGGAAAAATGCCAAGTCACTTAAATGGGAGAGGATGTACGAAGCAAAAAAAGGCTTTCACTTCCAATTAGGCGCGTGCGGTATTGATCTTTCCCAACTCGTGATTTACCATTTGAAAAAGGAATGAAAAAAAAAGTTAACAGTTTATTCATCCGGAACTAATAGTTAAAAAAAAAAAAGACTGGAAAATTAGCATTTGTACAATTCCAGCTATATGCGAAGTCGGGGCATAATAACCAGCTGTGCAGTCTCTGTGGTTAAACGGCTTAATGCTTTCGTTCCTTGCAGGCAGCAGCAATTGCGGCAACTCAGCTGGATGGCGGATTTTTAGGTGATTGTGCAGTAATGGCCATTAAACTGTAAAAAAAAAAAAAAGAAAAGTATTTTTAGGGCCTGTCTAGTTTCTCTTTCTAATTATCATTACCGTTAACTTTGTTGCTTTGACACTTTGCTGTAGGACTACTGAATCTTCTTAAGCAAAACGTTTGATCCGTTCTACTGTATTTTGATCGGAAATCAAAAGTGACTCGAAATTATTTTTGGCTTAATCAAAAAAAAATAAAAAAAATTACAAATATTAATAAGCTGACTTGTTTCATTTGGAAGAAAAACACTGATCTGTGGTGTATTTTCGAGTGATACTATACTGTACCTTACTAGCATACTCTGATGTTAAATGTTATACGTTAGCAGCAGGTCTGGTGGTATGATATAATTGGTATACATGTTATACACAGTACTGTAGAGATGATGAAATCATTATATCACTTAAGATTGCTTCTAGTAGTGCTTCACTGTGGCGATTTGTACCGAGTTCACCTAAGCGACCCGCAAATTAGCTTCTCCTTATCTTCTGATTTGTAATCTAACACGTTACAACGGAAGGTTGTGTCCTACCTCAGTGTGCTACAGTATGTCCCATGAGACATTTCCCACTCACTATTTGCAAAATGTACAAAAATAGCCAATTAAGCCATCTTTATTTTATAAAAAAATTTATACTTTGGGTTGTCACATACCCTAATCACGTATGAATTGACTACGCATTAGCTACAAAATGTACTTACAACAAATGTGCTCCATTACAATCTGTGCCAAACTCTGAAACGATCAAGCATCAATAACTTTCCAGCCAACTGTTGCAAATTATCTCCTACACTTTATGATTTTAGCTACGGATTTAGTATCTAATAAAGCAGACTATTTAGAAGTTTATTTGGATTTAGACTATTTTATCTATGGATATACAAGTGGCGACCATGAATTGTCATTCTTGCCAAGAAAAAAGAATGTAATGAAAAAGGATGTTGGTCATGAGCTTAGTCCTCCTCTACATTTCCTCCACATATGGCGACATGCTTGGTGTTGGTGGAGACCGTCTCTAAAGAAGCCTACTTTTTGACTCTTGAGGAAAAGTTGCACCTCGGTAATCACCTCGTCGTTGACAAACGCCTACCAGAAAGTGGTTTCTTCAAGAGATGGTAGAGTAAAAAGTCACTTGGTGCGAGGGCAGGAGAGTAGGGGGAATGAGGCAGAATTTCGTACCCGCAAGTTTCATCGTTTCGTGAGGCGAATAGGCTAGAGCGTTGTCATGAAGAAGGCGCACTTCAATTTTTTTTCAACCATGTGCGCCATTTTGGTTTGGACCCTTTTAGCGTCATTGTGGGGAAATATACCACTGTTCATGGACGTACTAATTTCCAGAGAATAATTTTGGCAAATATTTTCATACAATAATAAGAATTTTATAACCGCTTCTCATAGCCATTTGTGTGGAAGGTTTGATTCAGCCATTTTAGTAGTTAGAATGTTAGAGTTCTTCTCAGCGCTGCAGCTGTTCACCTCAAACCTAAATAAGAACTTTGGTATGTTTTATGCCATGGCATAAAATGACGGCGAGAGTGGCAAGGAAAATCTCCCTGAGATGGCAATAGGAAGAAACCTTGAGAGGAACCAGACTCAACAGGGAACCCATCCTCATCTGGGTGATAATGGAGGGATTTACCAGGGATCCAGACCCCTTCTGTCCTTCAGTCCTGTCTGATACATCCTGGTGTCCAATTCATGTGAGTTCTCATCACATGGAGAGTGCTCTGCTTGAGGATCTGATAACGGCCGACCAGGAAGATGGTCTTGGAGCAGTTTGATGTCAGTTTTTCCCTGATGGCTTCTGACTGCACTCATTAATTTAGGACTAAAATTGACCTGAACCTGAGGCTCCATCAGTGAAAGTGGACTTTATTTCAACTTTAACACCTTTCCGGTTACACTGAACCTTCAACCTTACAGCACACACAACCTTATAGCGGGAATTGATTAATGGGCACATGATCTGGTTCCACCAAAATTAGGATGGGTTTCCTTTTCAGTTCAGTTCCTCTCAAGGTTTTTCCTCTTGTCATCTAATAGATTATTATAATAGATTGTACTACATTTCCACAATGACCAAAAATTCTTGAGCCGTCACCTTACCAAACTCTGACGAACTACCTGAAGAATTTTACAATACTTTTCTATATTCTCAACATCAGGATCGAATTCAGAAATGTGGGGAAGCCCTTTAAATAACATTTCCACTCTGCTGAATGACCTACAGCCACCCATGGACTTTTGTTTCAGTCGGCAGACAATCCGATGTGACCACTGCTACCTGGTGCCACCGCAGCGTGAGAAGTATCTCTCTATACACACACATCCAATCAGTTGCACAGCTGGACAGATTGTCTAGTATACAGAAAGAGTCTGGATGCAACCGTGTTACTTTTTTTATTCTATAAATGAGCCTGTAAATGTTTCCAGGTCATTGCTTTGCTTGTCTTGTACAAAAGGCACCAGAGGGATGTAGCTGTCCATTTGGGTGATATGTTCAGTGATGGATTGTGTCTCCTGGATTTTAATCATGACCTAAATGTCCTTCCTATATCTGAACCAACCATTCTGTCTGGTTTTCCAGAAGGATGTTCATGGCTGCACCTCTCCTGCTTCTTAAACAGCTACGAGCTGACGGGGAAAAAATAAATAAATAAAACACCACTGAAGCCATGCACAGCTGTGAGTCGGTTTACAGAAAAATATCTTTAATTAGAAATTAGTTAGTGACAGTGAGCTGTATTGTGTGTTATCCTGGGTCAAGAGCCAATCTCAGAGATAAAAAGTCTTAATTAGACATCGCGTCTAAATGAACAGTCTGTATGCAAATGAAGCGTACATAAATTAGGGTATCTGAGATATGAAAGAGGACAGACGATCACAGATTTGCTACATGGGTCTAACAAGACGTGTAGCTGGAAGCTTTTGGCTCTCAATTACATTAGACTCGGCAGTGAAGGTGAAAGGAAGAACTGATATTACTGGGAGAGGAGGGAGAAAAAGAAGATGCCAGAGATCACAGTTATCCATGGTGTTATACTCCATCTTGCTGGAGTGTCTGACAAGCTCAGGACAATTTTTAACCTTGTAGATCCTTTGTTTTTGTTGTTGTTCTTTGTTTTTTCCACCCGCTAAAACTATTCTCCCCTATGCCAAACTCTACCCTATCTTCATTCAACTCAAATTTGTAAAAGTTCAATTACTTAATAGTATTTGCTTCCAAATCTTTAAACAAACAAGTAATATGACAGCAATTATCTGTCACCGTTTAGTCAGTAAGCATCTCAGGAAAAAAGTGCCATTTCTCATCTTCTGCATATAGTACCTGACCTCACAGTCACCCGCGACTGGCAAGTCTTGCTATAATTGACAAGTAAGTGAGAGTATGCCATCATTTCCACCCTAAGGGCATGGCCAATTCTGTTCCCTTGGCTTCCAGCCATGTGAATGCTTTGGCGGGATTCAAACTAGCAATAAGTCAGCGACAGGCTAAATGTGTTTCTGTTGGCCACTCGGGAACCCATAAATAAGCAGAGGTGGGTAGAGTAGCCAAAAAATGTACTCAAGTAAGAGTAACTGTTCTTCAAAATAATATTACTCAAGTAGAAGTAAAAAGTAATCATCCAAAATATTACTCAAGTAAGAGTAAAAAAACATTCGGTGAAAAGAGACTCAAATACTGAGGACTGTTTCAATCATAATGTCCAATTTTTATATTTTTTTAGAAATTATATATATATATTATAATTATAATAATTGTATATACAGTACCAACATTGCAACATTCAATAAAGCAACTAAACTTACTGCGGAATGTTTCTTCGGGTTAGAAGTCGAGTTTATATATGCTGAAGGGTGTTGACATATAACACAAGTGTTTTTGACTTTTAGAGAAGACACTACAGTTTAAAGCTGTTCTTTTGCAAGCGAAACATGCTTTTATGATGCCAGAGATGCCGGCTGAAGATTTTTTTTTTCCTGTTTGGGTGTGGTCATGTGACTACATGTGGTTATTGCGGCTGATTGGTCAAACGGAGTCATGTGATTATTGTTGTTGCGTCTGATTGGTGAAACAGTCATGCAGTAGATCTAGCGGCTGCATGTGTAGAATAAATGGTTCATTCATTCATTCATTCATCTTCTATACCGCTTTATCCTGTGATCAGGGTCGTGGGGGGCCTGGAGCCTATCCCA
>JAQMYK010000005.1:2726728-2749736 GCA_030014345.1 Clarias buthupogon
TACACATTAAGTTTACTGAAAGTAAAAACAGTTGAAAGTCAGAGGACGTTTCTTTTTTTGCTGAGTATATATATATAATTTCTCTCTCTCTTTCTCTTTCTCTTTATATATATATATATATATATATATATGCTTACATATAGTTTTTTTTTATTTTTAATGACAGGCCAAAATAATAACCATTATATTATTACCTGTACTTTTTTTTTTTCAACATACTTTCCTGTTTCTCTCTCTCTCTCTCTCTCTCTCTCTCTCTCTCTCTCTCACCACCTCCTATAAAAGAGCTTCATTCTGCAGCTAGTTACCTGACTGATCCTCAGTGGAGAGAAAATGGCCGGCACTAGATCACCTTTGATGTCTTTTTACCTGTAGTGTCTCTGACTCATCTCTTTTAGTGCTACAACACAAATTGTAGATCTGCAGCTTAATCCTGTCTCATCTGTGTCCTCTCTCTCTCTCTCTCTCTCTCTAATCCAGCTGTGGGCTTGTGTCTGTGTGAAACGGACCGCCGTCTGAATTTCTAACTCGCTGTTAATTAGCGCTGTGCAATTTTTTACAGTAATTTGTTTAATTTCGAATGCAAGTGATTGTATTTATTTATATATTTATTAAGTGATTTATTTAGCTCTATCTATTACAAATTTCAGAAATGCTATTGAAATGTTTACGGTGAAATATGAAGAAAAATCACAGCCTTTATAAGCTATTATCTGAGGTGTGCAGCCTCCTCTGGACGCTGCACACCTACACCGATCAGCTACTGTATATCATTATCACCACTGCCAGGTGAATTGAATTACACTGATCATCAATTATACACAGTACCAGTAAACTGGTTACAGAATCGCGGGCAACAAGGCTCATTTAATCCCATTGGGACTAAACGCTGGTCCGATCCCAAAAAAAAAAATAATAAAATAAAAATAAAAAAATACAGCACAGATTGTTCAAAAAAAAAGTTAATGCTGGGTTTGATAGAAAGGTATCAGCACACTAAGTGCATCAAAGCTTTCTGTGTTTGGGGCTTAGCAGCCAAAGAGTTCATGGTCGTTGATCCGGCCTCCAAATTCCCCAAATCTCAATCCTATCAAAAAATCCATGAGATGTGCTGGACAAACAAGTCTGAGCCGTGGAATCCCCACTATACAACTCGCAGCACTTAAAGGATATCTGCTGATAATATCCCAGTGCCAGACACCAGAGCACAACTTCTGAGGTCATGTGGAGTCATGCCAGCTGTTTTGGTGGCTTGGGCGGTGTGGGGGGGTGGGGGGGTCGTGTGATGGGGGAACCTGCACAAGATTGGGCTTAATGTATTTGGTTTTAATGTTATGGCTGATAGGTAATACAAGGACTGGTGTTCTTTGCCCATTAATGTTTCGATAATGCTCATGGAGTGACAGTGTTTTTTTTTTTTTTATAAAAAAAATAAATTAATTAATTAAAAAAAAAAACTTTTTGAAGAAACCAAGGTTATACTGTACATTTCATAAAAAAAACAATATGAAAAACAATTTGGAAAGTTCTTAGCCTGATTCCAGCAATCTCCTTAGTTGTTCAATTTGCATTGTGTAATAACTTGACCCCCCCAAAGTGCATTGAATTTTTTTTTCCTTTGTTTTTTTTTATGAGCAGTGCATTTAAAGAAATAATAATAATAATAACTCACTGTTTGCACTGTTTTCTATTAATGGTCCTGTTAATATTTTTGCACAACTTAGAGAACCCTTCTTTTTTGACAAAGTAAACAGACACTATGCATAATTTGACATGAAATGCCAGCATAACTGTAGGGATTATTTTGTTAATTCAAAGCTCATTCCCTTGTTTATGGAATGATATCAAATAAGCATGGTTATGAGAATTAATAAAGTAAATAAAGTAAAACTTCTTGCCTTAAAGTAACAGACTATTGTCAAATTGCTATATAGTTTAAGATGAATAAAATACTTCGGGGTGTGCTGTTAAAGAAAAATATTCAATGATTGAGTGGTATACTCAAGCGCTACACCGCCTATTCATATCCATACGTATTCATACCCCTTGAACTTTTCCACATTTGGTCACGTTACTACTATAAACTGAAAATGTATTGTGTGATGGACCGATGCGAAAGTGCCACATGATTCTAAAGTGGAAGGAAAATGATAATTGGTTTTCAAAATGTTTTTACAATTAAAAATCTGAAAAGTGTGGCGTCCTTTTGTATTACTACTGTACTGTACATACTGAAACCCCCCCTAACTTAAAATCTAGTGGAACCAATCGCCTTCAGAAAGTTCAAGGGGTGTGAATACTTTTGCATAACTCTGTAGATGGTGTAGCTCTATACCATTTGATAACAGATTATTTTTCTTTACCCGCGCACCACAGAGTATTTTTATTCATCTGAAATCTTCTGCTACTTAAAGGCAAGAAGCACTGTAGCTGCTGGTTATTTTCCTAAAACAGCATGCCCCCTTTGTGTTTTCATCCTTGGTTTGTTTTATAACCTCATCTGGCTGCTGCGAATACATGCTTTTATTACTTTTTTTTTTTTTTTGATGTGAAATGATTAGTTTTTTTTTTGTTGTTTTTTTTAAAGGTCACGAATTGAACCTGATATATTAGGGCAAACATGACTTAATATATTAAGTTATTAAGTTCGTTATTAAGGTTGTCGGATTTCCGCAATGTGTGTCAGATGCTAAACAGAAATTAATGGATAAGATGATTCATGTGAATGACCTTGGTGAAAGATCTATTTATCTTTTTATAATAACCACGATTTATGGCTACGAGCGCGGCGTCACTTCTCACTCTAAAATTGCTTCTAGTCTCAGTGTTATTCAAGCATATGAAATAAAACATAGCACCAATTCCTTTACTGTCAGTACAAGTCCAGCTGTGATAAATCTATCCCCTCGTCCTTCTGTCGTCATCTCCATCGCACTCTCCACGTGCCGGCACAGGAGGAGATCCTGAACACCTTCCAATACCCGCTGGAGCTTTTTGTCTGGTCTAATTTCTCAACACCAGCGTAGTGTAGGTCCTCGCCTATACTTCACCCACCCTGCTTATCTCCGTTTCGGCGCTCCGCTGTTCGGTGGGGTCTTTGCACGATGCTGATAATTCAGAGGAAGGTGATCATCACTTTTTCTCTGAGATGTCTACGACCGGAACCAATGGGTTTTGTCGGTGTGAAGGACACCAGAGTCTCTCCCTCATTTGTTCTTCTGGCCGTGCTTATAGGTTTTGCGATTTAGAGAGGCATACTGTTACCAATCACGCATTGACAGAGCGTCTCCAAGGGCAAAACAGTCATCAGAGTCAAGTACAGCTCATCAGAGTTCACAGCCGGGAAAGCCAAAGTGACAGTGAAAGAGACACATCTTTATCTGAAGATGATAAATAAAGCAATTATTGTTTTATGACTCACATACACACACACACTCTCTCTCTCTCTCTCTCTCTCTCGCTCAGTGTGACGTGGTCAAGACAGATAACTAATTACGCAGTAGTTAATAGGCCTGCAGCTTCAGGGCATTACATACTGTATCGACGAATAATACGCCAGATATCTTTACTTGAAAGACATTCCTCAGTGCTAAACAAGTATTTAAATTAACCTTACCATTAAATCTATCCATTAATTAAATGTACAGGAAGTATGTACTGTATAATTCAAGTTAATTATGCATTGCGTTTTTAAAAAGAAATACAAAGTCATGTTAAAAAGAGACATTTACTGTATTAGACTTTTTCCCCCTCCAAACTCAATTTACAAACTAATAAACAGTAATACGTTAAACTGTAATAAAGTAAATAAATTCTGATAAACATATATAAAGAAGAGAAAATGTTTTTTTTTATTTAAAAAAAATGAAATAAAAAAAAAAACTTAAGAAACCAAGGTTATACTGTACATTTCATAAAAAAAAACAATATGAAAAATGTTTCTTGCGAAACTTTTATAAGTAGAAAGTTTTTAACAATTTGCGCGCCAATCTGCCTCAAGCTGTCTAAAGCCTTGTGCTATTCCTTTACAAGTGAAGGAGACACAACTGTTAGATAGCCATGTGCTGTAGGGAAATATACAAAATACTGTTTATATTTTCCATTTGATGTGCTCTGGCATGGGATTGAGATGAACAGCTTTCAAATCTACTGTATACATCATTGAAACAAAAAAAGAAGTCAAAAGTCTTTCCATGTACGATTTAAGGTTTTCCCTGGTCATAACACAAACAGAACGCAACCTTTAAAGAGGGCCGCGATCCACCGATCGGCCGCAGCATTAAGCCGATTGTGTATTGTGTAAGTTCTCTTTGTGCCACCAAAACAGCTCTGACCCCTCGAGGCTCGACTACACAAGACCGCTAAATGTGTGCTGTGATATCGGGCACCAGGATGTTAACAGCAAATCCTCTAAGTGCTGTAAGTTGTGGTGTTCGACCTCCACGGATCAGATTCGTATGTCCGGCACATCCCATGGACGCCTGATCAGACTGAGATTTGGGGAATTTGGAGGCTGGATCAACAACCTTAAACTCTTTACCTGCTGGGCCTCGTACACAGCACGGCAATGTCTCTATCGTAGCCAGCACAAGACCAGACAGGCTATAGTCTTTGCTCATCAAAGGGAGTATAAATGAGCCTTGGGGGCCCATGAGCACATCACCAGTTTACTGGAAAATAATTGACAATCAGAGTCATTCATGTCACCCTTCAGTGGTGTTAATGTTTTGGCTGATCTGAATATATGCGTTACCAAGTTTTTGTGATTTATTACCCTGATACTTTCTCAAAATAGTTGCAGTTTCAGAAGGGCCGATTATTTGGCTGCATGGAACAAATAAAACAGCTAAGGATGCATAAGCTTTAATGCATTAATTAAAACTGGAAGTATAGTGCTGAAGTGTCAAATTCATCAAAAACATGTGATCAGAGTTTGCTAGAAAGCATAAAGATTGGACTTTGGAGTGATGGAAAAAGGTCATGTGACCTGATGAGTCCAGACTGACCCTATTCCAGAGTGATGGGCGTGTCAGGGTAAGAAGGGAAGCACATGTAGCGATGCTCCATCATGCACTGTACAAGACTCTGGAGACAGTGTTATGATCTGGGGTTGATCAGTTACTCGGGTCTAGACTCAACAACGTTATGGGGCAATAAAATGAAGTCAGCTCACGACCTGAATGTACTGAATAACCAGGTTAATCACATCTATGGAGTTTTTCCTTCTTCCCTGATAGCACGGGTCATATTCCAGGATTAATACAAAGATTGTGAAAGAGTGGCTCTGGGAGCACGAGCAATCATTTTCACATCATACTGCACAAATAATCCCAGCTAAGGGCAGTTGAATGAAGTCTTAGAAGGTGCAACTTTTGTTTGTTTATTTATTTATTTACTGATTAATTGCTTGACACGGTTTTGTAGTGGTTAGAACTGTATCCTCGCACCTCCAGGATCGAGGGTTCGATGCCCGTCTCGGATCTGTGTGCATGGAGTTTGCACGTTCTCCCTGTACTTGGTGGGTTTCCTCCCACAGTCCAAAGACATGCAGTTTAGGCTAATTGGCGTTTCCTACAGTAATTCCCTGTTGTTGCACTTTCATTCTTTTGTACACTATATTTAGATGAAAACTGGTTGTTTGTTCACACTCCAATTTGTACTTTAGCTGGAATCTCTGTGTACGTAGGCCTCGGTGTCTTCATGGCGTGTTATGGCTACAGCATGCAGAATAAATAATGAACATCTGTATGTATATTTAGGTGAAAGAATAACTGGATCATGACTGACTCATAACGAAGTTTCAGTCACTTTTAGCATCTCTATGTGGAGTGACTCAGTGATTTCTGTCTCCATCCAGGTAGTATTTACTGAGATTTTAGTGTTAGTGGTGGCATTTTTAAAGACGCGTTTCTTAAATATGAGTTGTAATTTACTGCTTCGTTCTCGGTGTGTAAGAGTCTCAACCCTGAGGCAGAGACTGCACTCCTTACACACACTCTTAATAATGGTACAAGACCTGGCTGAGTTAGTTGCAGCAGTGTAAGCGGTCCAAGGCCACCCTTCTGAATAATTCATGAAATCTGACAGAGGACTGACAGAGCACACAATACCCTGGTTTTAGCTGGCATTTACAATGGCGATCTACAGGGATGCCACAGGTTGGGTTCGGCGAGTCACACAAGATAAAAAACGAGAGGGGATAATGCAAAGCATAAGGACGGGAATAAGGAACAGTCGGCAACGAAAAACAGTGTGAATGAGGACTTGGGGAGAAGGGTGAGCATCTTCTGCAGTGATTAAAACTATGCCTCAGGTCAGTAACCACATGGGAGCAGGAGAGATGGATGACACTAAAAGCAAGGTAATTCCACATGCCAGCAGTACGAATACTCTGCCCACCCAGCATTTACCACGGCATCCTTCAGCTCCCCCCAGGCTAGAGCCGTTTTCATCTCAGCCGTTCACCTATCCATCTCTCATCTGGCCTAATACGCTCGTGGGGGTGTCTCTTCTTTTTTTTTTTTTACATCTAATTATCAGGTAATAGCTTGTTTTGTATTTCCGTGGAGGACACATGCTTTGCATCTGTTCGTACCACTTGGCCGGATAGTGTGATGCGGAATTTGCATTTACAGTAGCTCGCTCGTTAAAATGCAGAATATACATCAAAAAAGCACTAATCAGAAATGTGCATGCATAAATGTTAGCAGGAGATTTTATGCATCAATCTTCAAACTGCAAGCAATCTGAAACAATACTGATAACTTGGTACGATTCATCCATCCATCCATCCATCCATCCATCCATCCATCCATCCATCTATAGTAGGAACCTCTGTAGTCCAACTAGGGACTGTGGAGGCCAGTGGTGACTGTTGTACTGTATTTATTCTTTTTTTAACCTCCAGTCAACATTCACACACTCATCACGCGTCATTTGGGGACACCAATTAGCCTAATCTGCATGTCTTAGGACTGTGGACGGAAACCAGAGTATGTGGAGGAAACCCACCAAACACAGGGAGAACCTCCATCTCCATGCACACAGACCCAAGGCTGTAATCGAACCATCGACACTAGAGGTTCAAGGCAACTATATTAACCACTAAGCCACCGTGCCGCCTACTAGTGTGATTATATACTGTACACTGTATACCAGATACCAAAAGTGTGGTAGGAGGTACCATTTATACATCACTTACTTTAGATTTAATTTTAGATTATATGACATTGCAGAACATCTTCAATGTTAAAAAAAAACGTCCACGGTCCTCAAACGTAACATGGGCATGTCAAAGTGTTGGAACAATCCATGTAAATAAAAAAGGATTGAGATGCTATACAGGTAAAAAAAAATGATAACCCTGAGTAAAGACAATATTAGAAAATGTTTGGTAAAGCCTTGGTGGAGAGCAAGACATGAGTGCATATTTAATCATATTGCACAAATAGATAGTTAAGGTTTTTTTATTTTCTTCATGTCTGTCTTAAACCAGAATGGAGTTTAAGACAGACATATGTATTATGTTATGTATATGTATATTTAGTACAAATGTAAAAGGTTTCTTTCCCCGGAACTAGTCATGTGGACACGGGAACCTGGGGAAAGGAACACTAGTTGATGAGAACAAAGCTTGTGGAATTTGGCCCCGATTATTTACATTGTACCCATGTTCCGGGTGACAAACTTCACAGTGGGAGTGCAGATCAAGACTTATTGTAATGTACATATACGCACCTTCATTTTGATTTAAGACAGACTTGAAAAAGCCTGAACTATCCCTTAAAGTTCTCCATGTTAGTTGGCAGAGTACCCGGCCCACAGATCCTACACCGCCTCCTGGAGTACCCTGTGACCCAACTAACCTGCTCATTAGCAACTACAATATGTCTGAGTCAAAATAGGTTTGTTAACGTAAAGGAATTCACTGAAATATCCAGGACAAGTGGCACTACAGGACCAGGTTTAGGAAACACGTGACAAGTAGCTTCATCCGACTCTAACCTTCAGCAACAACATTCATTCATCTTCTATACCGCTTTTATCCTGTGATCAGGGTCGCGGGGGGCCTGGAGCCTATCCCAGGAGGCTCAAGGCACAAGGCAGGGTACACCCTGGACAGGGTGCCAATCCATCGCAGGGCACACACACATACACACATTCACCCATTCACACACTACGGGCAATTAGCCTAACCTGCATATCTTTGGACTGTGGGAGGAAACCGGATTAGCCGGAGGAAACCCACCAAGCACGGGGAGAACATGCAAACTCCATGCACACAGAGACTGGAATCGAGCCTGGCCGGGAATCGAACCCGGACCCTGGAGGTGCAAGGCGACAGTGCTAACCACTACACTACCGTGCCGCCTCAGCAACAACAAGCCTGAGTAATGTATCTACAGTTCAGGCGCAGGAACCAGAAAGGAAACAGGAAATGATACTCCTACAGTATATATTGACTAAATCCTTGTTATCCTTGTTATCCTTCATTTCTCTTATTACTCTGAAAGACTGCACATATTTAATGCTTGGCTTGTGGCTATTGAGTTTTATCTTGAGGTTTCTAGTCAATAGCCATAACTTATCACAGTTGGTTCTCAGGGGTTCCAGTTTGTCACTGGTTGGCCTGTCATCATCGATGAACACTAACATGTGTTGGACCAGCATGTTGTGGAGTACATCATTAATGAATGCCTGGGATACAGATGGGGCATGAGCCAGCCCATATGGCAATACAGTGTATTCTTCATTCCCCTACAGGTACATTTGAAATGGATTACTTTGTTTGTTTGTTTGCTTGTTTACACAATAAAACAACCAAACAAAGATACATTTGTTCAATCGCTCTACTTATTCCATGGACAGCAATGGAGGGCACTGTGTGGTGTCAAAAACAATAGACTTGACCTGAACTTTACAGGTGTAATATGAAGGCTGGATGGTATAAACTTAAAATTTATTTTATTTGACGGTATTCAGTAATCACAGCTGTAGTTCATAGAGACGGTTAAAGAATACGCAGCATGAAACAAGGAATACTCATAGTAGATAAAAGTGAGGGGCAAAACTAGATTAAAAAATACAGTAGGTAAGATAATTAAGAGTTAGACTTGGCCAAATGTACAATAAGTCTATGAGGGGAAAAAAAAACGAGCATAAATAGCCAAATTAACCAAAAAGCATTAGATTAATCAGCCAATGATAGGACACGGATAGAAGCAGGACCGGAACCGAAACAAAGGCACAGGGCACAAGACAAACATGACCTGAACTCAGAATTCTATAATTAAATTACATAAAAGCAACATTTACATTTCTAGCTTGCTTAATGTCACGCCATACCAAACCTAACCCTGCCATACATCGCTGCCGAAAATGACTTCCCAGGTCAGTTAATTAACGAGTTAGGTTGGATAGTTGTAATTTATTAGTTTTTATTCATATTTTCTGAATATGAATGCAGGAATTCCATGAATTTTAATTAAAGGAGAGGCCAAACGAATAAGTCAACCAATTACAGGTCATTTGAAGGTCATTTTATGTGAAATCCAAGTGCAACACTCTCCAAAGACATGTTTTAACTAAAAAGTTTAATATAATTGTTTTTTTTTTTTACTTCCTTTTTACCTTTAATTATGCACTTCATGTTTCGAACTGCTACAGTATTTTGTACTGCAAAGTCAAACATATTCCAAATCTAACTAATTTAATGTTGTCTAAGTCAAACCGGTATTTGTGAATGAAGGTGTAAAACAGGAAATTGACATTTGCAGAAGATTTCAAGTACAGTGCGGTGATGAGACTCTAAGCTGCAGTAAAACATTTGAAATGTTTTGAAACATTTTCAAAGAAGGTCGTACATCCATGAATAATGATCCCGGCCTAGATCCTTGAAAATCGACGCTTAACTTGTCGCCAACTTGCAGAAGATGGAGACGCATCTGTCTGTGAGATCTGTTCCACAATCATTCTAGGTTTAGCAACCATCACCACTTGCACTTTACAGGAACTCGGCTGGGAGTCACATCCCCCCGTACAGTCCTGACCTCGGTCCAATCCATTTCCACATGTTTGAGGCAGTAAAGGAGTTCCTGGGAGGCCAGCGTTTCAGACGTGAATCACACAGGCGGTTTAATCATGGCTCTGGTGTACTGAGAAAACTTCCTACCTTGATGGGTGTCCAATGGCTAGTGAGACACTGGGATAAGGGAATTAGTGTAGCAGGAGATTATATAGAGAAATAAAGGGAGTTTTATTTCTCTCTATTTTTACAGTATGTACTTTATTTAAATGGGAAAAATAAATACTGATTGTGCATAATGCAAGTAGAATTTCTGAATAATAAATCTGAATCATTTAGATTCAGAGATATTTGTTCCCAGTACTAAAATAAATGGGGGGGAAAAAACATATGTTTCCGAGAATGTAATAATTATTGCAAAGGAAATGGAGTCCAAACGTTATATGGATTTTTATAATTGTACAGGAAACAGCTGTGGCAGAAGTTTCTTCAAAGTTGCTGATTAGACGCGAGTGTTGTGTCAGTGGGAAATAAATGCTGAAATAATCACATTTCTCTTGTTTTTTGACATTTTTATTATTTCTGTCTAATAGAAGACGCCGTATAGATGCAGGGCTTCCATAAGAAGCTATAAGACGTTTTTTTATTGTTAAAGTTGGTCGGAGAAAAAGAAACTGGAAAATAAGAGATCCTACAGTAGGATATGATCTTTTCTTTTGTAAAATAATACTGAAATACTAACATTTGCCATGACAGTTTAATAATAGTTAACATTTACCTGCAAAATACACACCAGGGCCAGTAATACATCCCCTCAGATAAAACAAGCTCTCCCATGCGTTCCCGCTCCCCAGAGAAACACTCTGTTTAATTAAGGCATATGGTGCCTGGCTGTTAACCCAGAATGCACATTTCTTGACGCTGATGAGCTGGATTCGGATGCATTAGCATTTGAGAGGTGGCAGTGAAGTGGAAAAATGCCATTTGCTGCATAATGTCTTTAAACGTGTTGCTGCATGGAGAAAAGGTAATGTTTAGACATTACTTGTAATGCAACTTACATTAAGTAGCATTCTTAAAGCTCGAACCATTGTAAGGCTGAGGACGCATTCATGCACAAAACGGTTCGCTGAAATACGAAATAAAAATACGGTCGTGTCGTTGTCTTTATAGCCATCATGATGATGTTGATGGTCTAAGATGCTACTGGGTTTAATTCCCAAAACCACACGTCTATGTCTAAACACCATACATTAAGACGGAAGAGAAATACGTTATAATGGAAAAATACACAAGCAAATGAAGTTCTTAACCTGGCTTTCTGTCTAATAATGAGGATCTTGAGATAAAGAGAATAAAACTAATACTAATAATTCTCGAAGTAATTTGAACTGACAAAGGAAACGACGGCATGTGATAACCTCTACCGTAGGTGGTGTTATTTCAAAACGTTTATCGGGTCTTGATGCCCTTGCTGAGGCATTGGGAGGAAAAAAGATTCATAATAATAACCTAACTGAATTATCTTACTATTTTTTGAAAACATAGGAGAAATTTAAATGAGCAGCAGCATAGGTTATTAATGCGACATTCAATGTAACTATACACACTTACCAGCCACCAAAAGATTGGAACGAGTGTACACTCTACATACTCATTTGTGCAATCAGCAAACCATTTAAATCATGTGGCAGCAAAGTAGTGCAGAAAATAATACAGAAAAAGTCAAGGGCAAGCGAATAGTGGAAATGTGATCTAACAGGCTGGTTGGAGTATTTCATAAACTGCCTACCTTGGATTTTCGCAAAAAAAAAAAAAAACCTTTAGGACTTTATACATTATGTTTAAAAAGCAAAAACAGCATGATCCTTGACATGCGTGGGCTAAATGTAAATCTAAGCACTGGACACAGCACTTTTTTTTATAGAGAAAATTCTGCTGGTGGGAAGTTCGTCGTCAACAAACAAAGTTAGTTCTGAATCACTAGCGTTATATTAGCACCAATGAGTTCACAAGGTTAACAAAACTGTAACATTAAAAAGTAAATAAATAAATAAATAATAATAATAAAATATTTGTAAAAATTTTTTTGTTAATAACTTTTTATTGGAAATTCAATTATGAAAACAAACAAATGCAATGCTTCAAAATATTTGTAATTTTTATCATTATTATTATAATAAAATTAAGCCACCGTACTCCAAAAGCACAAGAATAAGTTAAGCCTTTATAGCTGAAAGTGTCTGGTGTCTAGATACAGTAGCTTTGTGCAACACCAGCAGTATATAATGTATAATGGTACAGTAGTGTAATGTGGTCTATATTCTGCATTATGTCCTGTCTACACTGGAATGTCAGTAGTGTCCACTATATTCCATAAAAGACATAGGGACATTCCTACAGTAAGTGTGTCACATCATGTCAAAAACAAACAAAAGCTAAACACGCGCCAATGTTCAAAAACAGAACTTTTTACAATATACGTGAATGTAGAAATATATCTTCTATACATACAGTATAACAATACTGTGATTAAACATGTAGAAATGGTTTTGGGAATTTTTGTCTGTTTGTTTGTGCATGCATCACGTAAAAACTACTGGACAAATTTTAACAGGGTTCTGACACGTGTATTTGGCTGAGCTTAAGGTAACATATAGGCTTCGTTTCATCGCAATTTCCCCACAGGAAGAGAAGATATGCTACTTTGAAATTTAAATGGAAAATGCCCTTTTCAATAAAATGATGAAAGTCAATTTTAAAAAAATCGACCTTGGAAAGATCATTAGTTCATCTCAAAATTCAACAGATGGCGCTGTATATTTTTTAAAATAATTTTTTAAACAGCGCCATCTATTGAATTTATATGAATGTTAGTGCCTCTCCTGCAGTTCATATACACCGATCAGCATGTAACAATAACACCACATAATAATAACACATTAGCATTGATTATCACTTATCACCAAGGCTCACCCATTCCTGCATGGACTAAGAGCCAACTCGTTCAGTCCAATCCCACAGAAAAGCTAATGCAGTCCAAATTTTCAAAGGTTAAAAGTCAATACTGTCAGTGATAGAATGGTACCGGGACACCCAGGGCACCACAGACCTCTGCACAGGTGACCCAGAAGGCAAGAAGCCCAAGCCCACCGACCTGGCCTCCAAACTCCCCAGATCCAAAACCAATCCAGCGCTAACGGGATCCGCTGGACAAACATGTCTGACCCATAGAGGATGCACAATGCTGCGCGTAATGCTCGGTATTGTACTGTTCTAGCGAATCAGTGTATCTTCTGATCAAAAATATCATATTAAACACCTTAATCAAGTGTTTATGAGACAGATCAAAACAACCAGTTTGCTTCAAAGATACAAAGTGGCCTTTTTGTAAATGCAGGTTTCTTATTTCAACCTTATGTAACAGTTACACGTAAGGAAGTTCCCCTAAAATCTGAATAGCACAGCGTTATGATTTGTGGAGACCCCAGCTCTAAACAACTAAACCTTAAACTTTTCCCATAGGGCAAAAACGCTGTCTGAAAATATTCCTAATATATCAAACACACACACTAAGACTGCATCAATAAGCAGGAACCCATTATAATCAGTCAGCCCCATGGTGTCACACAGGATCAATATTAATTTCCTTCCTGCTCCAACAGGTGCTGAGAAATGGCGTGCATGTGTATGTGTGTGTGTGTGTGAGGAATACTCTACAAGTCTAAAGAGAAGTTGGGTCTCGTTGCAGCTCTTTGCAAATTGCTAGTCTGTCTCTTGCTGGTGCCGAATCCCTGCCCTTTCTGCTCTCCCCTACAATCAAGGTGATGATGAAAGAGCAACGCGCCAAGAAGAGACACGACTGGACGCGGTCCTGCCGAGAGGTCTGCCCTCCGGGCACGCATCCCGCTGGCACATTACGCATGCTAGAGGATGTGGATGAAAGAGAAAAGGAAGAGGAGGAGGACAAGAGAAGAGTGAGGAAGGAGAACAGCTAACAGAGACGCTTTTTTCTTTTTTGTTCTATTTTTTTTTTTCTTTTGAAGTGGGTGGCATTTTCGCTGAGGAATTTCACAGGCTATTAAGGGCGAGCGATATTAAGCAATTTTGCTCTCCAAACACTACACTGATATAGCTGTCTGAGGCTCACAAACACCTGAAGATGTGAGTAGAATAACAAAAGGGACTCCAGCTAAATTAACAATAAGCACTTAATTATATAATCAGAGTCAAACTGTGATAAATTCTCCAATTCTTTGGCCAATATGGGATTGTGCTCATGTCCCCCCGCCAGCACAATCCCCCACTCCCCCCTTTACCTTTAATGCCATAATTAGTATTTGAATCCTGGCACAATAGATTTTTTTTTTTATGGTGAAGATTTAATCTGCTCACGTTGCCTTGTGGCATAATACCATTAAGATTGCATTGATAGCGTGTGTTTCTCTGAAATTAGATAAACACAGTAGAGCGACGTGACAATGGCATGCTTATAATGAAAGTGGCCCAGATCTTTTAAACGATGAAAGGCACGGCATACTGATGCAAATAAATTATCCCCTCCAAGAAGTAGACTTTTACAAGAATAAAAAAATAAAGAGAACGCAGGGTGATCTCTATCAGATTTAGAAGTACTTTGGTGGGAAAGTGTGAAACCACATCTCCTCATCTTTTAAGCGAAATACATAAACAAGCATTAAAATATGATGATGTTAGAGCTGAATAATCAACAGCTGGTTGGTGTGGCATGATCCAAATCCACATACGCCATATCGAAACTGCCAATGCTCACATCTTTTACCAAGAAAAGACAGAAACGTCATACTTTATAAAAATCCATTTATATATAAATATATATATATATTTTTTTTTCATAAACAGTTGTGGAACGTCTGTGAGCCTTTTATCACATTACGGCAGCTATACAGTCATTTCCTCACCATGCCTCTCTCTTTTTTTTTTTTATCTCCCCTGAATAAATAAATAAATAAATAAATAAATACAGACCAAAAATTGCAGCTGAGAAAAAAAACAAAAAAATCCCAGAGAAATTTCCCTGGATGAAAACCTTTAAAGTTTTACCTGTAACGATTACAACCGCTGACACTGAAGCCTCTTTCCATACAGTACTGTATATCCCACATAAACGTCTCCTCGTGGAACAAACATCCACGATTTATCGTTCGTTCGTGAAGACCATCCGCTATACAAGTCCCTGTTTAAGTTGTTATCATAGAAACGACTACGTATTAGAATGTATGAGAATGTGTTAGAGATGCTGTTACTTGTACATAGAAGGAAGCATCACTTTCTTTCTGTCAGGTGGCAGAGACTGCGATATACGGTTTATTATTCGGGAGACAAGGCAAACAGATGTGAAAAGAAGCAAGGGTCATGTGATGAACAAGCAGAGGTAGGGTAAACAATGCCAGATTCCCCCCCAAAAAAACAACAAAAAAAAACCATGGCAAATAAAAAGAACAGATCACGCACAAGGGGATTTAAAAAAAAAAAAGAAAACTAAGACTTGTTCACATTGTAAATTCTGCAAATTATACAACAGTTACTTCTGAGCGAATTACCTAATTGGACGAGAGATATTTCACGAGTGGTGATAATAGACAGTAACAGCACTTGGGGCATTTAACTACCCATATCACTGCGTGTCCCAAGTGTTCTAACAATCAGTCCACAGTACTGAGGAGAGAGCAGCTGCCTGCCCAAAACCCACTTTCACAACCAGTCACAGAAGCACTTTCAGCAATAACACACATCTGATAACATTATGTTATTCTAAATTGCTTGTAAACCACCCATGTTGTTCTGTTATTGTTGATGTGCTAAGCTAACTAACTTCTAACGCAAGACTGAATCCCAAATCCCTCTCTGAAACTCTGATCAAGGGCACTACTTGATATGTGGAACAAGAGACTGTACACCCTACATAGCCCACTAACTTTCCATTTAACGTTATTTGGGCCTTAACCCCAGAACGAGGAAGTTAATGGAGCTGATATTCTAAAGTGAAATAAGTGGAAACATAAAGTACATCTCATAAGTTTCTTATGAGGACTGTCCACCACCTCCATGGTTTATTCTTCTCATCTTTTTGCTACATAAATATTTATACAGTAACTACTTTCAATGGTTAGTTAGTTCCGCCAGGTGCAGAAGTGTGGAGTTATGTGTTGGTGGAATAAAATATCTAGTTTAATAAATAAACAAACATCGGTTGTTGGTGGGAAAGCAATGTGCACTATACTGCCAAGAGTATTGGCTTGCCTGCCTTCACATGCATATGAACTTGAGTAACACCCAATTCTTAATCCATAGGGTTTAATATGAAGGACCATAGACTTCATCCAGAAGCGCATTTGTGAGGTCAGAAGACGCTGATGTTGGATGAGAAGGCCTAACTCACACTCTCCGCTCTAGTTCATCCCAAAGGTGTTCTATCGGGTTGAGTTCTACCCCACCACACACGCTCATCTATATCTTTATGGGTCTTGCATTGTTGTGTACTGGTGCGCAGTCATGTTGAAACTGGTGTTGGCCAACATCATATTAAACCCGATGGATTAAGATTTGGATGTTACTCAAAATTTATATGCATGTCAAGGCAGGGGAGTGAATACTTTTGGCAATATACTGTAGTGTATGACTCAAGGGCGTGCTGTTGTACTGGATATCAGCACGACAGCGCCATCACAGCCATGCTGATATTCAAGTACGACAGCACTCTCTCGTGTAATACTGCTTAATTGTAAGTCTGTTTGTAAATGGTTTATATAGTGTGTGTGTCTCTGTGTGTGCATGATCAATGTGTAATTGAGTCAAACTGTGCAAGCGGTTAATTATTAGGTGAGTTGGAGGATGAAGTGGAGCATGTGTGATGGAAGAGTAGTGGATGTTTGTAGACCACAAGGCATACTGCAGACCCGAGACATTAATTCTGACATGAAACTGACCGATGCTTTGTAAAACTGTTTTGTTTTTTTTGGCCTTCCTCTTGTTCTTCACATGCAACAACCAGAGATGATGACTCGACTCCACTATTAACGTGCAAAGATCCATCATATAAAGTAATTTCACGAGTGCTCCTATTTACATTATATAGAGTTTTCCCGTGACACTAATAATTACCTCCTTATGACCTTCCTTCAGTCTTTTATTTTTTAAACCTTACCGACACTGGAATAAATTATACCCACCTTCAGATAACGCATACTTATCCGAACCTCTCCAGCTGCGCTGCCATCAGTAGACTGTGTGTTTCCATGAAAGGTGTATTCTTACTTTACTCATTGTCTTTGTGACAGGTCTATAATTAAGGTCTGTGTGGAAGATGTGTCATTTAGAAAGATATCATTTAGAACAATACATGTTCCATAAAACAAACACATCTTCCGAATAAATATTTTACATGGTTCACTACATTTTCTTCTCCCCCCCCCCCACCCACCCACACACACACAATCTCAGGAGTAGGATGTCTAGCGTCTGCAGTACAGAAACATTTTTAGGTGTTTTTATGATAACAAGTGTCAAGATAACTAAATGATGGTTCTCATTTATTCAAATTTATTTACCAGGCTTGCAGATATGCTCTATTTCAATTAAAGATAGCACTGAGGCATCAGGTTTGTGAATAGAAAGCTAATGGTGTCCCTGAAACAAATGTAACATTTCTTTTTAGCATTTTAGGCTGGATTCATGAATTCAGATATATCAGGAAGTTGCCAACCCTTGGGTGCTGTGGGAGGCAGGATGGTGTTCCCATGAAATGGACTTGTTTGTCTCATCCCATGGGTGCTTGATCAGATTGGGATCTGGGAAGTTTGAAGGCCAGAGCAGCGGTCTTGGGTCCTTTGCCCGCATTCAATTTGTGTGATTTTTGTGTGATTGGGCCAGATGGGTTTGGGTGCCTATAGTGCTGCCACCAGTTTAGTGATATATTCAGCGGTACCTCGGCTTATGGATTTAATCTATTCCGGATGCGAGTCCTTAAGGCGAAATTTCGTATAGCGAAACGCATTTTCCCATAGGAAATAATGTAAATGCAGATAATCCGGTCCAACCACCCAAATTAACAATATTACCAATTTCCCTCACTATAATCATATTTTTGCATATAAAACCAATCAAAAACTTTTAGAAAAGACAATGGATAGAAATAAATAGACATTAAACCTCACTTAGCCTTAATTTATGATCCCTCTTGGCACCGACTGCTTTAAAAAAAAACAAACTGAAAGCTGCTCTGTTTTCTTCTTGCTAACATTATCGGAACCCACGGTGAAAACGTACAAAAACGATACCTAAACGTATTTCGCTTGGAAATACAGAAAATAATTTTAGCTAAGGAAAGAAAAATATATCTATAGATGATAAGACAAAATATACAATATAAGAAAACCTAGCTGTACAAATATGGAGAAAGAAATGATTTCTGTACAAATATAGAAAAACTTTAGTATGGGGATAAAGTGGGAGTTTAAAATAGAAATACTTGGTGGTGTTGATGTTACAACTGATCGCTGTATGTGTGTTTTTATCCTCCCGAAGAAGCTATCTGTGTGCAGTTAATTAGAGGCTATACACCCCCCCATACCTGTTCATTCCGCCTTGAACAGGTTCTGTCAAAAGGTGAGAGAGAGAGAGAGAGAGAGACTTTCTCCGATTACTCCTGGGTGATTTTCTCTCGATTAATCTCCATAAATTCAAATTAATGTTTGAGTAACAAGTTTAAACCAGGATGAAACACATGACACTTTTCAAAAGTAGACCGCACTTACACCTTGCAGATGATGTAAAAGCGAGTCTCGCATTTTAAAGCTCTGCTTCAACACAAACAGCACAGACGACCTCGACTGAAATGGCAAAACCTCACAAACATACTGTGTAATATAAAATACACGGTCTTATCGTTTACCCATGATACTGTATCAGCACTCGGTGGTTTTATGATTGTAGTACTCCAGTGTACTAGCAGTTTGTCTCTCTCTCTTTCTGCCATAATCTTATAGCACTTTTCCTCCACACCGTGTGGCAAGCCACAGCTATGCATTATTACCCGTAATCCCAGACAAAATTGCTATTTCCCCTGCCAGACGAGACATCCCTTACTTATGTACCCATCATGTATTGGGTTAGTCTTCTCACCCACATACCGTGCAATCTGAACTGGGACTTAAGTAAGGGTGGGAATAAAAACAGTACATACCATCAAATGGCCAAAACACGCTGGAACAAAACTGTCTCAGATTAATGTCCTTGGCTGGAATTACTTCTGTACCAGGAAACAGGACATTCTGTAAAAAGTTTTTCACTCTTTTCAAAAGCCCTTATTGTTCCAGTAGATTTAAAATTCTACCAGAATTAAAGATGAATTTAATGTGGCGGATCATGTTTTCATTGATTTACTCACAGGAATGTTGGGGCAAATGGGATTTGTATCTTGTATGCAGACAAAACACATGATTGGTGCTGATAAATTTATTTTTGTTATAAATATAATACAGAAAATGTGTGCATCAGAGAACCTTCTTTTGAAGTTTATGCAAAATCTAAGTGACCAATCTTGCTTCCTTACAAAATTTCAAGTTGCTAACTGTTTTGGAGATATTTTACAGTATATGTGCGACAAAAATGGCAATTTTTCAGCATCATCCTGTCTCGCTCCAAACAATAATCATCCAAAAATTCTAATTGCTCGGATTTCTTTATGAGTATTGATATTAAAGTTGTACACTTCTAGAAGAAATTGTTGCTTAAATTAAAGCATTTAGTGCAATTCTTTTCCCCCACCCCAAATTACCAAAAGTGGTTACTCCAAATTAGACACACACACCTTATGTTATGTTACAGACACTACATACTGTAAAATGGCATGAAATTGTATTTAGCATTTTTTTTTTATCTAATAAAAATATAATTGTGTATGCATATTTACAAAAAACAAAGCATGGATCGGGAGATACGCAAAAAGCATTAGGTATTATGATAAATGGTGTTATATGGTCCTTTCTGATAACTTATCTTTTCACCTAGTTGAGAGACTTTTTTAAGCATACCATGTTTTAACATGGTATTATTTATTTATTTACACCGATCAGCCATAACATTAAAACCAATGACACGTGAAGTGAATAACTTTGATTGTTTCCTTAAGCACATGTCAAGGGTTGGGATAAATTAGGTAGCAGGTGAGCGGTCAAATAATGTGTTAAGCAGAAAAAGCATCTGAGCGGCTTTGACAAGGTCCAAATTGTAATGGCTAAACACCTGGGTCAGAGCATCTCCAAATGTGAAGGTCTTGTGATGTGATCCCAGAAGGACTAAAGGTTAGCCTGCAGGTCTGATCCAACAGAAGAGTTACTGGAGTACAAAATGCTAACAATAAATTCAAAGCTAACACACAGTGCATCATAGCTAGCCGGGTACAGCTCTCTGTAGACACAAACCCGTAAGAGTGCCCGTGCTCGGCCCAGTACACTTGACAAAAGCACCAACAAGATGGAAGAGAGAAGAAGGCAAGCCAGCAGAGGCCAGTGTGGTGCTCTTGGCAATGTTCTGCTGGGAAGCTTAGGTCCTGGCACCACCTACTGAACAAAGTTGAAGACCCAGTACAGTACTTCCCTCCAAGGCAACTGTACTGTATATTTCGGCCTCTTTCATCAGAATGCTGTAATGCACATTGTACAGGAATGGTTTGAGGAACATACCCAAGTCAAAGAACTTCCAAATTTCAATTCAATCAAGACGAAGTCCAAGTCACATCACAGCTTTTCTGGAAGTACAATGAGAACCTATTCAATATTGGGCAGGTGGTTTTAATGTTACGTCTGATCACTAGATGCCTGTCAAGTCACTTTGCAAGAAACTATTTTCACATGCAGATTCATACCATGGGAATGTAACACACACTCTGCCAGAATACACACGCATGTTTTTGCTGTGTTATGGGGCGACACCCTGCTGGATAGAGAAGTGTGATTACACTCATCTGTGATCGATTGATGGAATCTCAGACTGGAAGGCGCAGAGCTGTTGTTGTTTTTTCTTCTACTTTTTTTGGCTCACACCAAATTCTTTGAATGAAAACATCATTCTGTGTTAATGTGAAGAAAGCAATAACGACAGCGCTCATCCGTCTGAGATCATAAATCCGGCCCATGCTACTAAATTAGTGCTGATTTCCCTCCCAACGTTTCTAAGCACTAAATCTCATGTCTGGAGAAATGAGTGTTTCCTGTAAATCCAATTCAGAACTCGATCCAACTCAAATTCTAATTAAACATCCTGTGACGACGCTGATGAGGACGCAGCCGGCAGAGATGTTATCTTATCGCCGTTATTGCGCAGCAGTTTCACTTTCATGCGAGCAAATCGATATAGCTGCATCTTAAAACATATTCAGTAACGCCTAAAAGCAAATGTCAGCCATAACATGTGAATTATGATCACAAATATTGCAAGTGACAGGCAGGTAGAAAAGCAGACGCCAGTTTCCACCGATGTGGATCGCTGCATGTACAGTAAACATGCTTAGAGCTAAAAGATGCAATTAATTAAGAAACCTGGTTACATTAAAATTTTTATCGTCATAAAAGTACGACAGCAAAATGTTAGGGAAGGAAAAGAAGTGAAGGTCAAAGAGATATTTTTTAAGTACCAGTTTTTTTTTTTTTAAACACATCACAGGAGCAATAAATGGAGTATGTGGGTGGTAAAATAAACCATCAGCACTAAACAGTTATGAACTGCTTTGGATTTATGAAAAATAAGCAGAAATTGTACTTAGATATTGCGTTCAAATGCATCAGATCAGTGCAATGAGGGACTGGTGGTACTTAGACCGAGTAGAGAAGCTGCAGTAACCGCATATGAAGTGGTAAGGAGTCTTCTCAGGGGTTGGTCTTGGACACCCAATCACTGATTAAAGAGAGCAATAACAACAGGAGCACTGAGAAATAGAGACAGATGAAAGCACCCGAGTGTCCAGATACACTGTAAGTGTCCTCTTCTCTCTCTCTCTCTCTCTCTCTCTCTCTCTCTCTCTCAAATCAATTCCATGCTTAAGTTAGACTTAAACGTTTTAAAGGAATTGCTCTAAAAGTTTATCCCCTCTAGTACATGATGGATGAATGCAAGTACTGTAGGTAGCCTTTACCATGTGTTTCTGAAAGAAGCGCTGGGGAAAATAATTTGGGATCAGTGTCATGTATGTAGTAGTTGACATTCCGATCCCTCATACACTTCTGATCCATGAGCGTGCTTGGAATGCATTTACTGCGAGTAATGAAAAGATTTTTCCCTTCGTCCTCATCTGCATTCATATCAGAGGTGTAACACAATAACACGCAATCTGTATCAGTACCTGTATCTGTAGGGTTCTCCAGATGTATAAATCCATACTCATCATGATCATCATCTATATTACTCAAATCCATTCCTGGTCACAACTACAGATGTGATCATGAATGTTTATTATATTCATATCCACATTGCAGTTCGAGAAAACTGGCTGGTTTTATTCCTGCAATTCCGCTAAACTCAGATGGCAATGTCCTAACCAACTGACATGAAACCAGATAAAATTCGTATGATTCAATGAAAGAGTTATTTTTATATATGTAAAAGCACCACCATGCCTTCAACAAACTCCCTACATGCACATTACATTACTTTTACCTGTTATTCTGCACTACCTATATTACCTACATATGTATTATAGTATATATGATATGATAGCACACAGGACTACCTTGTAATTATTTTATGTACACTTTATTGCACATAATCAGGATCTCTCTCTCTCTCTCTCTCTCTCTCTCTATATATATATATATATATATATACTTTGGGGTCACTTTCTAACTCCATGATGGTTCCTGACTTTTATTTATTTCTACATTGTAAAGGAATGCTGAAGGCGTCCAAAAAATGCATTAATCTCCTTTGAACAGTTGATATTGAGATGTT
>JAQMYK010000005.1:2768239-2783434 GCA_030014345.1 Clarias buthupogon
CCCCCCCCCCCCCCCCCCCCCCCCCCCCCCCCCCCCCCCCCCCCCCCCCCCCCCCCCCCCCCCCCAACCAGTAGTGATAGGCAAATAACTACTTTTATTAAGCTTACTTATAATTTATTAGCAACGTACATTGGTGTTAAAGCCAAATGTCAGAGACAAAAAACATTCAAACCAAGTGGGAAAATGCCACTGTGTTATTGCAATCCGATGATTAAACCGAAGCAAGTTAAACTTGAAGTTGAAGTTAAACTTACATTCAAGTATCAGAAAGAATTAATGGCACTGTTTGCCTGCAAATTGTTGCTAGTGAACCTAAACTGCTCCAACTTTGAACATTTTAGAATAAACTGTAAATGGTAGGGGGAAAAAATCATTAACTGATTTTCATGCCCAAACAATATACGTAGATAAGCAAAGTGTATTTGTTTTTATTCCTGACTAAATCGATTAAATAAACTGACCTTAAAGGACAACACAACAGATGTAATGGTGTAATTTGAGAAAATGAACAAAGTGTTCCATTAACCCTCCTGTTTTTCCTAGACGGATTTGCAGGACGTGCAAGGAGGCCATATCGCGGTCCAATGTCGACTCTACGTTACTGTCATCATCTGAATTTTCAATCTCTGGTGCTGATGGACAGATTTTTGTATAACAATTGCAATATATATATTTTTTTAATCTCTGGGAGACATAATGGCTGAAGTGGTTAAAACTCATTGGAAGGTTCTGGGTTCAAATTCAAGTGATGCAAAAAAAAAAAAACTATTGTATCTTGTCTGATCTGTAGCCCAATCTATATAAAAGCATCAGCCATAAAAACAAATGTACAAAAGTGAAAAGTAAGATCATAGACTGTATAGAAAAAGACCTGGACAAACACTCCATAGGTTTTCTGAAGAGCAGTTTTGAAGCTGAACTGTGTGAGCTTGGCAGGTGCTGATTCCTCCTAAACCCTTGTGTACATTTACAGTACTTGGCAGATGCCCCTACCCACATTTTTATCTCATTATATATCTGAGTAGTTAAGGGCCTCGCTCAAGGGCCCAACAGTGGCAACGGTATTCACGGTGAAATTCTTTCTTTGCATGTCCCCCCAATCAAGGCAGGGAAAAAAAGCATGAAATAGAATAAAAATACAAATAAATATGGGTATTAAAAGAATAGGTATATAAAAAAAGGATATATATCAAACATACACTGTAAACAGACGTAGTGTGCAAATTACACATGTTTGAAGTGTTACAGTCCAGAATATACAGTATATATATATATATATATATATATATATATATAAAGAGAGAGCGTATAACTCATGATACATAATACTATGCCCCTGGAGCAGATAGGGTTAAGGGCCTTGTTCATGGTCCCAACAATGGCAACCTGGCAACCACTGACCTTCCAATCAGTAACTCAGTCCCTTAACACACTGAGCCACCACTGCCCCCTAAATGTCTATCCCAGCAGTGGTGAAATTCGAACCCATGCCTCAAGAGAGACTGAATCGTTAATCCAGCGCCTTAGACAACTCAGCCATACTATCCACAATGTAGCCTATAGTGGCTGACTATGAGGATTGACTGACTTTGGAGCTATGTTGTCCCACTATAAGCTAATTTTCCTCCAGATGGCTGTGGCTGACTGTAGGAACGCTCTTGTGAAGACCATCAGAGGCGCTGTGTCGTGGGAACTACAGTACATTAATGCACCCTAGTTCAAGGCTCATTCATTAACATTCTGCCAGATCTTTACAAGAACTAACATGCAAACCTCAGCACTATTAACTTACTCACAAGCACTATTCATTCTCCAAGTGCACAACTAAAGTTTGTACAGGTCATCAATCTTAGACAGTAAATAATTTTTTTTTTCCTGTCTACATTTCACCGTACGGGGAGGAGCCTTGTGTTTTCAATGTTACTGTCGAACCCAGTGCCTGTATTACTATAAATCAGACTTCAGTCTTTCATTGGTCCAAATGAGAATTGTAGCCGGTGGACTAATGCTGATGCAGATAACATTTGTGCGGAGGTTTTTATAACCTCTGCGGTACAGCAGCTCCCCTTTTCCCAGTCTGCAGTATTTTCTGGCTATAGGCTTTCTCTACTCTCAGTATATGTGAGAGTCTGTGTGTGTGTGTGTGTGTCCATGTAGATATAGCCTTTAAATGTTTAATTGTGTTATTCGGTTAAGCAATACAAAGCTCTCTGCTCTTTTAATAACATTTTAATCATCTTCTTTGTGCATGTTTAATGAAATACCATGTCCTGCAGCTTGACCAGCTGAATAAAAAAGGTCACTTTACTTTAAGGGCATGCTTTCACAGAAATTTAATCCTAGCCCTCAAAGATGACGAGGTTTGCAGACCAAATCCGCGAGATGATACAAGGTTGGATGGATTTTGCTCTGTGTGTTCATCAGGACTCATTTATTTGGTTATTTGGTAAATATATTCATAGTTTGCATGAGCATTTATACAAGATATTTACAAACCCTGTTAATAACCCCGTTTCATGTTCTATTAGAACTTATGTGAATCTACTGTACAGGCTCAAGACAATCTTCAATAATTTGGCTTTAAATCATATACTTGGCCATGAATTACTGCAGTCTACAACAGTTTAAATCACTTATTTCTGTCAGCTGCACACGTTTTTTTTTGTGAAACAAATCCATCCATTAAGTCTAGCTATTCAATTAGGACAAAACTGGCCTGCCATAAAAGCAGGAAGAGTAAGTGGTACTGTACAGAATGTCTGTAAAAGCTGATGCACTGCAATGTCTGAGGCGCATTACTGAAAGTTTTGGCAGACACTGTGCTTAGGATGCACTCGCTCTTAGTTGTCAAATTCTACAGTAGTTTCCAACTCTCTGTGAACTTTTATATTTTTTACGAGTTTCGCCAAATGCAATTTAGCTGTGCTATAAATGTGCTTGGTAATTTATGGCATTCATTAACATTTGTATGTCTGCGAGTATACGTGGTTCTGGCGGTTGAGGCTTTGGGTTGCTGGTTGAAGGGACACGGCCATTCGAGCCCCTCCACTGCTGGGTTGCCACTGTTGGGCCCTTAATCAAAGTCCTTAGCCGGATACCCATAAAGTAAATAATAGGGAAGTGGGACCTACCGACGTGAAGGACCATCCTGAGAATGGATGAGATAGGAATGCCTGGAAAGCTGACCATTTGAATCATGGCCTACCCTACACTTTATGATTATGTGTTACAGAAGATCAAATATTTGTAAGGTTTAGCCATGAAAAATTACAATACAGTAAATCCCCAACAAGTAAGTCAAATTTGTGCGTAAGTCCAACAAACATTGTCTAGGTACACAATTGCTTATACGCAGTATGAAACTGACAGATACCATGATCTTGTCTTGTGCCTGGTACTGGGTTACTGATCGGAAAGGTCAGGTGTTCAAGACCCACCACCGCCATTCTTCCAATGTTCAGGCCTTAACCCTATCTGTTGCAGGGGCGCTGTACCCTGGCTAACCCAGCGCTCTGACCCCAGCTTCCTAACTCGGATTTGCGAGGGGAAAAACAAATTTCACTCTGCTATAGGACACATGTGATTCATGATAAAAGAATGACCAATGTCTGTCATCTTTCATCTTTTCACCTCGCTCTCAAATATTTTCACTTTTATCTCCAGTGTTATTGCTTGGCACTTCTAGCCGCAAACACATGTTCGTCTCTTTGAATGTTTGTAACTCGAATGTTCATATGTAGGGGACTTTCTGTACTTATTTCACTGATATTTCTATTAGCCATGAGCATAAGCAATGGTGGATTGATGCATACAGTAAAGACTTGACCTGTTTTCCTATCCAGCCAGAACAGCCACAAGCATCATATCTCAGGCTCGATCTGCAGTCATACAGCCTAATAGTACTGACAACTCCGCATTGCGCTTATGTTAGTCCATTTTAGGGACGTCTCGCGGCACAGCCTGCATTCCATATTACTCCCTATCGCCTGCGCGGCCCATTCGTTGCACGAGCCTATAACAGAATAATGCGGTGTCCCTCTTGCCCGGTGCAAAGTTAAATCAACAGGAAAATGTACTGCTGTGTCACTACTGGCCTGTTGAGAAACGAGCAGAAATCAGAAACGAAAGGTGAAACGGCTGAGAAAAGGTGAAAAGAAGACGCGGACGGCGAAGCAACATCAGCCCTCGATCATTAAAAAGTCAGAGACTCCGCGGCATCTTGTTATGCAAGGCTCGCAACAGCATTGAGGTAAATGAGAGAAGGAAGGAGCTGATAAAGTCGAGAGAAGGGGGTCTGTGATTTTAATTGGCTTTTTGTTTCCATCAGTCCCAGCTGAGCTGTTATTTATGAGTTTGATCTTTCGCAGTCGCTGGAAGCTAACAAGGCTGCATGGTGGAAAAACCTGGCCTGTAATGAACACCCCTATGTGTCTGAGGCCCTACTTAACTTCAAGCTGAATACAGAATATGTTTCAAGCTAACACTGTGAGCAACAGTCTTGACCTTGAGTGTGCATATATATTTATTTAACTGCTAGATATGGCTTTAAGAGAATAGGAGTTAGAAAAAAAACAATAAAAAAAAAATGCATAATTGGCACAATCCTATAGTAGCACCAAGAGCTGCTGCGGTAAATACTAATGTTGCTGAGATCTCTGCTGAGAAACCCTCGGAGCACAGCAAGGCTGAGAGACTTGTATTGAGAATTGTGCAGAAATATTGAACCAGTCCAAGTGGCAGCAAATCACATTAGCATATGCAAGAAAAAAAAGGATTGAATAACTAATGCTTAGACAGGCAGATAAACTTAGTCTGGCTATATACGCAATGTTTAGCTTTTTAAAAACTGTTTTTATTATTTTTTTATGCAGGACAGGATAACCCTGACCTCGACGCGGGTTGAATTTAAGGGGATGAAATGCAAGCTTGACTCACAGGGTGGAATAAATTATGTGAAGGTGCAAAAGCATGATATAAAGTATAAACACATGTACACCCACTTAGTAGCTTCATAGTGCTAATTCACTTGCGAGATTGCAGACTGTGTGCTAATTTGGAATTTTTAAATTTCTTTTTTTATAACAAGGGGCATGAAAAGCCTGATGAGTCATGCGTCTTCCTAAAGACTTGCCTGTTTGCCAGATTGCTCATCTGAATGCCTGAAGGAAATATACAAGCATTAAATATAGATTTTTGTAAAAATCAGTTTCGTGTTATCCTTTATGAAGATTAAACCACTGGCCGCTTTATTAGGAATACTTATAGGAGTACTTCTGTCCGTGTATGCCAATTCCTAAAAGCATGCACATGCAGGTTCAAGAGTGTGTTATCTCAGTGACTTTGACTACGGTACAAATTGGCTTTATGCTAACGACACACCGAAAGTAAACTTCTGTGATTATATTGATATTTAAAATTAAAATAAATGCAGTCTTTTTTCTGGTTACAGCTCTTGAGTATTTGATATAGAATAGGTTCCAGTGTGCATGTCGTAACAATCAAAAGCTTAGTATTGTATATATACATATGTACATACTGTATATACAGTGATGCCATATAACACCAAAAGCTGGAACACGTTTTTTGTTACAATGGACTAAACTTGAACAAAGAACAAGAGTGTTACGGTGCTCTAATTGACCTCCATGGCTGTACAATGGTATTGACCGATATTCATCAATATTCAACGATATTCAACAAGGCGAATATTGGCTAGTACACAGATGTTTGGCCAATAAATCAGTGCATTCTTACTATCTACTATAATTGACCAACTGGGATCTTCATTCAGCCTTTAGAGTTTATACTGAGTAGTGTATGTGTGTGTATGTGGGGGCGGGGGGGTGTAATTAAAGTGAGTAGTAGTTATGCAGACAGAAACGCCTTGTTAATGAGAGAGAGGTCAGAAGAGAATGCCCCGGCTGGTTCTACAGACATGGATAAATTTGTTAGTACCTTTACAGGTCTCTGGAACCATTCCTTATAAAACATAATTAAATTAAATGTCTTATGTATACCTGCATGTCTTTTGTACATCATTGAGGAGAGCAAATAAAATGGTTGTATACTGTAAGACATTATTTATTGTTTATTTTACAAAGACCTAGACAGATTTGTTGGTGCAAAAGTTCAGTTGTATACAGAAATTTTAGGCTGTTTTCTTAAAATAACATGATTTTAATCTTCCAAATCAGTCATTCAGCCTATTTAAATGGTTTAAAAAAATAGCTGCTTAGTATTATCACACTGAACATGGATCAAAGAAAGCAATGGAGAAAGTTGTCTGTGGATGAAGATAATTATAGAGTGAAAGTATGTTAAGTTAAAGGCTGTAAGGCCATATTTAAGCAGCTTGATGTTCCAGTGACTACTCTTGCAAATGTTATTAAGAAGTTTAAGACCCATGGGACTGTAGCCAAGTTCCCTGGACGAGATCGCACGAGGAGGATCGACCCCTGATTGAGCAGAAGGATAGTGCCAATGGTAGACAAAGAGCCAAGGGAAACTGAATACAAAAAGATACAAGCTGAACTCCAAGGTCAAGGAACGGCATTGTCGGATTAGGACGGATTAGACAAAACTAGAGCTTTTTTTGGTAAGTTACATAACCAAGATCTTTACAGACAGAAAAAAAATAAACAAACAAAAAGAAGCTTTTAGCGAAATGAACACCATCCCCGCTGTGAAACATCAAGGCAACTCGGTTATGTCTGTCATGGATGCCTTGAATCTGAGCAAGGCACAATGAAATATCAACACTGTCAAGTTGTTCTGGAGTGAATCCCACTGCCCAAAGGAAGAAAAACCTTGTCTCAGTCACAAGGCATGTAGGCAATCTTTCAACAGCATGAAGACCCAAAACACACAACTACAAGCACACGAAAATAGTAAAAGACATATTGGAAATATTGGTCTGTTTTGAAGCGGCTCTGATCTGAATCCCATCGAACATCTATGGGAAGAGCTGAAACCTGCAGTCTGGAGAAAGCACCCTTCAAACCTGAGACAGCTGGAGCCGTTTGCTCGCGGAGAGCGGGCCGAACTACATGCTGACGAACGCTACAGAAGCCTTCGTGGGAACTACAGAAAACACTTTCATGCAGTGACTGCCTCTGAGATAGGCTCCAGGCCCCATGTGACCCTGTATACAGGATGAAGCGGTATAGATGATGAGTGAGTGAGTTCTATCTATATAACTGCAGTACAGATAGCATGGGCAGCTACAGTAGGTATCATGATATCTTATTATTAACATTTAGGCATTGGGCAGATGCCATTATCCAGGGAAAACGTACATTTGTGATTTATTATACATCTGAGCAGTTGAGGGTTAAGGGCCTTGCTCAAGGGCCCAACAGGGACAACTCGGCAGTTGTGGAATTTGAACCTGAGACCTCCCAAAACCGTAGTCCAATGCCTTAACCACTGAGCTACCCCAGTCCCGTGTTGTCCCTGGTGATCTCCGTCCCTGATAACTAACAAGAAGGCTACCGTTCACACTTCACAACCATGGTAAGCTGATCAGCTTGAATTCATTGGAGTCTACTCCCATCAGCCAAAAACAGAACTTTGAGGCATGAATGGATCCTTGCCTCTCTGTATGTCCTTATTTTATTTTAGTAACTTCATTTAATTTATTCAATTGCACTAATCCTACATCATTTCGATCCTGGATCAGTTCCCCTAGGGGATCATCAAATCTACGTAGGATTTACTTTACAGATGTCAAAAGTTGTGCTTTTATTTCAGTTCCTATTCAGAAAAGTTTTGTTTGTGCTCTGAATTACACAATTTCAGCTTGCCAACTGTTCCCAAGTAAAATTATTATGTTAAAAAGCCCTCCAGCGACAGCGCCCCCAATCTGGTCATAACACTGTACTTTATGCTGATCACTGAGGTCTGGAACACACTGTTTTTAAATCACACTAATCACTTCTCATCTTCTACTGCCAACAACGCTATCCGTCTGACCGTCCACAACACATCGGAATCCGAGCTCATTTTAGTAAAAATGCAAAAAGAGATCTTGCCACATGCGGTGCGATAGCAAGTCGCCTCCTGAATATTTAACATCACACCCACACCATTCATGCAAAAATTGAAAAGTGGCACAGCCATAGAGGAAAAGTGGTGTGTGCTTTTTTTTGTGCAGCTGCTGGTTTATCAAAACTTTTATCTACTCCCTCAGCTGGATATCTGACAACATTCCAAGCCTTAAAAATCTCTCTCTCCTTTTTTTTTTTTTAGTATACAAACTGAACTGGAAAAACATGCCAATCAGTTTCTCAGATGTGTGCATTCTGAGAAATGCACCTATTTATCAACTCAGATTTACCCCTTAAATAAACTGATAAGATGCCCTTGAGAAAGTTAACACCAAACCAGAATAACTCCTCCAATTCTGCCTTTTTTTAAGAGCAGGAAATTCACAATAACTTAGAATTCGTTCGATTCACACAAACTCAATTATAAATCAGTCGGTCTAAATTCATTTAAGCAAACATCCGATTCAATTCAATTTTATTTGTATAGCGCTTTTACCAATTGACATTGTCGCAAAGCGTCTTTACACAATCATAAGATTTATTTAAGTTTGTATGAAATGTGAACGTGTATGAATCAAAATAATAAGATTGCTTGCTACAGAATGATGGCTTTATTGTTTATGGAATAAAATCTAACACAGTACGTCAAATTCCAGATTCTCACACATTACGATGGTTTGTTTTATTCTTCTTATCGCGCATTTTGAACTCATTATTAATTAAACAACTGCATTTTTGATACATTATACATTTGTTGGTATGCTTTGTCATGGACAATCTTTCAAACACTTAAATTAATTAATATCTTCACTCATGTAATACAGTAACTGCTAACCGTCTTTACCTTATCAAGCTCTCTTAACCTCTCTTTTTCTTTTTGTTGCTAAATTAATAGGACAAAAGTATTAATTACTGATGATGTAAAGCTCTGGTCCCTTGCACCTCCGCGGTCAAGGGTTCGATTCCCCCCTCTGGGTCTGTGTGTGCATGTTCTCCTTGTGTTCGGTGGGTTTCCTCCTGGTACTACGGTTTCTTCCCACAGTCCAAAGACATGCAGATTAGGCTAATTGGCGTACTCATAGTGTGTGAATGGGTGTGTAGTATGTGTGTGTGTGCCTTGCGATGGATTGGAACCCTGTCCAGGGTGTATTGTAACCTGCCTTGTGCCCCAAGTTTCCTGACTCCAGGCTTCTTTGGATCCTGTATAGGATATAGCAGTTATAGAAGATGAATGTTAAGCTCTTTGTCCTGAAGAATTTCCCATAACCGGAAACTTAAAAAGTTACAGCTATCCATGACTATCACGAAGCATTGACAGAATGCTAACAAAACTTTGAAAAAGGAAAACTTCACCATATCGACAAGAGAGATGTTTTTTCTCTTTAACTCAATCCTCTGACACTGTGATCGTACAGCACTTTTATGTTAAGACACTCTGTTTATACAAAAGTACTGTAAATAATGTCAGTATGGCCTGCGAAAAAAATAAATAAAAAAGGTTTAAAACTCCAGGATAAAGAATTACTGTTTATGTTGAACAGAATGGACTGGACTTTGTTTGGACCAAATGCTAAAATACAGGAGAATTATAAGTCTCCGCTGGGGAACCTTACACCTTCAGTTCTATAGTTTTCTGACATTCAGTTTGGGATCAAAATAGCCTGGAGTAAAGAGTTTTATTTCTGTGCAGCGTGTGATCACCCTACCATGTAGTTCAGCAATAGAAACTAAAATAAAATACGCCTGTGAGGAATTGCATCGACAGTTTCGATGTTCCCAAAAAGCTCGGATCAAGAAGTACTCGCTTTATTTTGCTCTTAATGAATTAACTTCCAAACTTTAAAAAAAAAAAAAAAAAAAAAAAAAAGTAATATTTTTTTATTTTATTATTGCCTTAACATTCATTTGGTGTTCTGATTATGATCAGATGATATAATATCTCAGTGATCTCTAGAGACAGACTTGAGATAATTGCAAATCCAGAGAATAAGTAACAAATGAAAAGTGACAATAGTACAATTGGGCTGCGTTCACATTACAAACCACATTGTTCAATTCCAATTTATTTTGGTCAGATCGAATTTGCATGTCATGACCGCTCGCTCATAATAACTAGTGACTTTTATCTGATGCGGACATGGACGCATCTGTCCTCTAAAACGGCACACATTGCGCACATCGATCAGTCGTAACCAGTGACATCACTCTTTCATTTGGGTGTGATTCTAGCAAAAACATTTTTAAATATGAGGTTCAGAACAAGGATGAAAGTCAGACGCCGTGCTTTAGCTGCTCTCACTGAGTGCCCTATGCATGCATAGAGGAAAAAAGTCCAATGAATTGGAATTCCAATCTGTCTGTTCTCATTCAGGTCGCATGACCATGTAATGTGGTGGATATGTATCCGATGATCTAGGACCACATACAGTATGAAATTGATTCAGATTCAGCCTTTTTGTTTTGTTGCTCAGTCATGTCCGACTCTTCGTGACCTCATGCTGTCCATTGGGTTTTCTTGGCAGGGATACTGGAGTGGAAACGCCAATTAGCCTAATCTGCATGTCCGGTGAAAGGCATTTATATTCCTAAACCATTGGGTTGCCTGATTGGTTGGCATGCCACTTCATCACAGGGTTCCATCCACACAAATATTCACACTTAAGGGAAATTAAACAAAGCCAGAGAACCCATAGCAAACCCACCCAGATGCTTCACAAAGACAGCAACCCAAGCTTATGCTTGAACCCTGGATTTGGACCAAACCGCGGACTCTCCTCTGCCATCTTCTCCTCCCTCTCTACCTTCTCACTTCTCTCACTAATGCATCTTGTGATCCTAATACCAGTGCAGTACAGTATCTAGACAACAACAAAGCTTTAAGTGTGAACACAGGGGTGAGATCAACGAGTCCATTATCCAAATATCGATATTCCAGTACTGACTACATGTTAAAAGACCTAACAGGATGACTTAATCAAGAGATCTAAATATATATGCTTCCTGTAATGCTTTGTCCTTCAGCCCAAAGGGTACTTTTGGTCTAATGGAAAAGTAAACAGCAATAAAGAGCAATGATTTAAAGGGCAACTCAATAAATGCCCACAAAGCTCTGAAAACTCTTTTAAGGTGCACACAATGAAAAAGCTTTACTTTATTTATGTATGGTTTGTAAGGAAGTGAAAGAGTTTCTTAACCAGTCAGGTTTTAATGGTGCTGCGAAAAGCCACCAAAGTGAAAAAGCGAAAAATATGACAAAATCACACATCGGTGAATTATTTCTAGCCTTTTTTGTTTTAAACTTGATGATTACAGCTTACAGATCATCAAAATACTAGAATATTTAACATCATTTGGATAAATCATTATTCATAAAAACTAATGCTGTATATGTTTCAGTCTAGTTCAGTACACACAACTATAACCATAGGGAAAACTGCTGACTTGACATTTGTCCAGAAGATGATCATCAACACCCTCTGGGATGGAAACCAAAAGGTCAAGGGTTCTCAGAGTGCTGTGTTGAACATACTTATGGGAAGTTGACTGGAAGGGACAAACATGGAAGGAAAAGCTGCACAATCTATAGGGATGACTTCAGTCTTTATTAAAGAACTTCATAGAGCTTCAAAAGGAGTGGACTGAGGCTGGAGTCAGTGCATTAAGAGCCACCATGGGCACTGGTGGCTCAGTGGTAGGTGTTTCGCCTGCCATGCGGAAGGCCCGGGTTCGATTCCCAGCCAGTGCCCAAACCCCCCCAGCCACTGGATGCAGTGCCGGTCCCAAGCCCGGATAAAATGGGAGGGTTGCATCAGGAAGGGCATCCGTAAAACCTGTGCCAAGTTGTTGTGCGGACCAAGTGTCCGCTGTGGCGACCCCTTGCCGGGAGCTGCCAGTAGACCAACAACATGCACACCTTCATGAAATGGGCTACAACTGGTGCATTTCTAGTATCAAGCCCCTCCTTAAACCAGAAACAATGTTTACAGAAGTGTCTTAACAGGTCTATAGAGAAAAAGAACTTGACCCATTGCTCAGTGGTCCTCTGTTCAGAGCATTTCATTCACAAATCCAGCGAATGGAAAGGCACAGAATCCAAGTCCAGTGTGAAGTTTCCACAGTCTGTGATGATTTTGGGAGCCATGTCATCTGGTGGTGTTGGTCCACTGTGTTTTATCAAGTCCAAAGTCAATGCAGGAGTGTATTAGGAGATTTTCGAGCACTTCATGCACTCCAGTCTGCTGACAAGCATTATGGAGATGTCGATTTCCTTTTCCCACACTGTGCAAAAGTACCACTAACTGGTTTACTGACCAGGGTATCACTGTGCTTGATTGGACAGCCGGACCTGGACTCCATAGAGAATCTATGATCTGTTGTCAGGAGGAAGATGAGAAATGCCTGACCCGGCAAAAACAGATGAGCTGAAGGCCGTCATCAAAGCAACCACGTTTTCAGTGACACCTGAGGAAGGGCTGATCCCTTCCCTGCCATGCCGCACTGATACAATAACTTGTGCTAATGGAGTCCGGAGTAAGTGGATAAATTAAACAGTACTTCCTGATCGATCTTAGGAAATGTTCTAAGATATTGAGATATTGGATTTTGATTTTTGAACACTGAGTTACAAGAAAATGTTATGCATAAACAGTACGTATATTATATGTAATGCATATACTGTAAATACATATTCAGAGCATTTCTGGGAGATTCAGATCAATGCATCAATTTAAAAGGTATAAAATCATAATTTGATTATAATTTATTATAAATATGTTTTTATCAATTATACCTATAAGACGAGACAGCTGGTATGTAATCAATTATCCTTATTCCTAAACCGAAGTAAAAATATATATATTTTTTCCCATCACTCCTTCTCTATGATATTATCATTCATAAATACCACCTTCAACAGACTCTAAACAAATCTGTCTCCATACAGTATCAATCAGAGCCTCACCTGCATCTCATCCAATTTAGAGTAATAATCAAGTACATTTTGTTAAGTGTGCACCCAGGGTTTTCCTTAACATTTTTGCTGAGTAGATTAACAAGTAAGAAAATATGAAATGTGTCAAAATATATTTTAAAATAAGCTCAGAATTATTTTACCTGGCAAGACAGAAGGCCTTCTGAGAGACAGTACAGAGGGTCGCTCAAAATATATATATGTGTTACTGTAGTATAACTATCATGAATACCCAAAATTAAGGTCCAAAGCGCAGAAATTCCACCCCGTCTCCGCCCTTGTCTTATCAATAGTTTATTACCCAGCTGTTCTGGGTTTTCACTTTGATTAGTCTGACTATTCTACTCTCCTGTTTCATCACACAGTCTTGAGTTGTTGAGCGTATTCATGCCGTTTTTACTATTATTTATCAGAATGTCTTTTCTGTTTATCTATGTTTGCTATGTTTTTGGATTTTGGTTATAAAACCAGTTAAGATCAAGACAAAGAATCTTGGATTTCACAAACTGTCATGGATGTCATGCATAAAAGTATTGTTATATTCAATAAAGTCTTGTGAAAATCTGAGCTACCCTGGCAGCTCGGCTCTGCAGATCAAATAATACGTTTTAAAAATGAATGCTGCCAAAAAATGGTGGCTGGACGGAAAATAATGTGTGGTTTGTCTTCAATGCTGTTTTTTCCCTCCTTTTTATTTTAAACTTTATCCATCTGTGCACATTGCTCGTGTCAATGGTGTAAACGTTCTCCAGCGCAGTGGGAGACCGCCGACTGTGGATTTACAAAGAGGATTCGAGAGTCGGGTTCAATGTTGGTCCAAATGCGTCGCTTGTGTTGGAGTTACTCTACCGACACGTGCGATTTGTCATTTAATAAAAAACAAGTCGCGCCCACTTTTGCACTACTTTCAGTACAGCCCTCAGACTAAAAAAAAAAATAAATAAATCTGTGTTTATTGAAATTTGTCAAAGCATTTAAAGTTTAATCTTGCGTGAGATGAGCCGCAATTAAAGTACATTTGTATACGGTTTCATATAAATCTACAATATTTGTATATGAAGAGTGATTAAACCCTCGATACACCTACTGTAGTGGCTTTTATGGAAAAATAGCAACAGGAGTTGGTGAACATCTTGAGTGCTACAGCTCACAGGAAAAGCAATTAAAAGCTCCAATGATTTCCTAAATCAGATTCCTAATGCTTTCATAATTAATAATAATAAAGATTCCTTATTAACAATGCTCCTAAACTGAATTGTCACAAAGTCAGGCCATGTCGCTGTCCGATGAAAAACATGTATCACCAATATCGATGATTTTATCTTTTTTGGAAGATGGATAAATGGAATGCGCGCATCATCCTCTGTCTACTGCCAGCTCTCGGCATCTTAATGGCCAGAGAAAAGATCCTTAATTATGGCGTGTCCATCAAAACATGTTACTCCCTCCTGTTGTCTGGAAGATATTATTTGGAAACTAACTAGCAGTTAACTATTTAATCACATTAAATCAATTATCAAAGAGTATAATAAATTATTTCCCTTTGTTGACTGTTTATAATTCTGTAATATGTAACATTGTTGCAGTAGGGGCGTGGTCAAGCGTCGCCTACACATGGAGAAAGAGAAACAGTGAAGGCAGCCTGCTCTAGAGTGTATAAGAGCATCAGGCAGTGTGTGTGTGTGTGTGTGTGTGTGTGTGTGTGTGTGTGTGTGTGTGTGTGAGAGCACTTGCTCTTCAATTAGGCTGCTGAAAAGCAGAAAGCAGCAGAGAATTAAAAATCATTAAACCCACCAAGCCTGCTTTCAGCTCTTCATTCCCTGAACATTCCCAAAAGAGAGGTCTACAATTTGTAAAGTTTTTTTGTGTAGTCCAATTATGCTGAGAGTCCAGTAGGATAGGCTCGAAAAAACCGACGCTGGGTTTTAGAGCCAAGGGACGATAAGATCTGCGATTCCCCATCAACCGAGGCAAAGTGATGCATGCACATCAGTGTCGAATGACTATATCGGCCATTAGATTATGGATTATGCTAATTTCCTAAATACTAGGAGAAGGTATTGATTAGATCATGTGGAAACATATATAAGATAGCCTTGCTTTAGGGCCTCCGAGTGGCGCAGTGGTAAAGTGCTCGCCCTATCATCCGGAGATCGCTGGTTCGAACCCCGGGTGATGCTG
>JAQMYK010000005.1:2783534-2799293 GCA_030014345.1 Clarias buthupogon
GGAAACACGTGATAGTCTTCGGCCCTCCCGGCTGAGTGGTAGTGGTAGCCTTAATGTGGGAGCGCCCCCTAGTGACGTGGAGGAATTGGACACGACTAAAAAATTAGGGAGAAAATCGTGAAAAAAAAACAAACAAAAAAAAGATAGCCTTGCTTTAAATAATTTGAGAACCAACTGGGACATAAAGAATTCATGCTTGTAAAAAAAAAAATAAAAAAAAAAAAAAGACATTTTTATTTCTGATGGACCTGTGTCTAATTACAGTGTTTGAGTTTATAGTATTAGTTAGTTTTCCAAGTTTTTTTTTCATGAAAAAAATGGTGATTGGACATGGATTTCTTGTTGTTTTAGTTTTTTTTAAACAATCGGACAGGATGATTTCATGCAATTTAGACTCACACCTGTTCACTCACTAGTACAGAACATAATTTCTGAGATCTCTGTTATTGCCAGGAACGGGAATCACCAGTCACCACCTGATCCGATATTATCACGATACCTTGCTGCCGATTTGATTTGATGTTACATGTAAGAAAAAAAAAAAAGGTTTTTAGAACTCAAGCACGTTATTCCGTAGTTTTATTCAACAGCCGAACAACTGATTTGAACCTGAGTAATTAAATGTAGCCTGTTCCTTATACCATCAGTTTTCTTACTTGAACACAGCATTAAAACACCACAAACTAACTTCAAATACAAGAGTTTAACATTTAAATTCAAATTAAATGAATACAAAAAGCTACATTTTTCACTGAGCAGCACGTATCTTTCTTGTGTCATCCGGTATAACTGTTATCTCTTAGCAAACTTAGCAAACAATTCAGACCAATCATACAAGAATACAAATGTGAGAATAGTTCAGAGTGCGCCACCTATAGGATGATAAAGAAGCTGCAATGTTTTACCTCCTCAAATGTCTCTGAAGTCTCAAAACTCAAATTGCACTCAGTGTTTCGAGTATGGCTTTTTTAATTAATAATATTAAAAGCCTGTTTCTGCTGCATCGCTCTGTGGCTCGTGCATTCGGCATGGAATCGGTTCTACCCGTGGCTGATCGTCCAGTCACCGGTCTCACGTGCACCTCTATTATAAACGTGAAATGTGTGTTTAAATATATTTTAAAAGAAGTTTCTGATCTCCATGTGGGAAAAGATTCCTCCGTGTATTCTGAGATTAGACTGTTTTAAAGCCAACTTTTCAATGTTTTGTGTAATATTTCTATGTACAGTAATCTGCGGTAAGATCAATAAACACACAAGCTGGACAATTGGGGGTTAATAACTTTTCTATCAGACTGAAGGCTTTCATATGGACTTTTTTACTATTCATTCATAAAAGCTTTACTTAAATTATTTCAGCCGGTTAACTTTGACTTTGCCTTTAAATCAAAGCCAGGAGTTACAGTATACTGTACGCTATAAACTAAAGTCCTAGTGTTTGATGTTTAATATTAAATCAAAGTGAGAAAGTAAGATGTTCTGAATCTGAAAGTACTGTATACCCATGTGATTATGTGATTATGTAATTCATAGATATCGTCAACAGAGCACCAGGAAGCAAACTTGATACTTTAAGAGAAATAAGAAAAGGGTTTCTTTGATACTACAGTACAGTAGATATGGATGACCAACTCTGAATGATACAGAGAAAATGTGTCTTTAAGATCATATACTGTATGGATTCAGACATGCCACTGAAACTGGCTGTTATGTCTAGTATCGGTATTTCTTTGTGAATATCGAATGGCCTTGTGATTCTTAGAGCTCATGGGTGGTTTGCATCTTGAGGTATGCCTTATTTATTCATGCATTTGAATTCATCCTTCCTCGAGCGGGGGATTGTGATGCCTACACCCGTGCTCTGTGGAGGCTGCTGGTGATCAGGTCACTGCCGGTTCTGTTGGGTTTTTCCTGTACAGCTCTCACCTTGGCTCCGTCATCAACTGCCGTTGGTTTCCTTAACCCATCTGTTCCATGTCCGGTTGTTAGTACAGCAGTTATTTATTTTACTGGCAACAAATGCAATCGTCACATCATGTGAACAGTTAAATAGCTTTAGGGGTTTGGTAGGGAAAAAAATAAAATAAAACTGAATGTGACTAAAATAAAACCAAAGGTTATGAGGTCTGGTGGGTTGGGAGATAAAAATGGGGAGAATGTAGGAAGGATAGGAAGGAGAAAAGGAAGAAGAATGTGTAGAATACTGTAATAAGAAGAGAATGGAAGGAGAGGAAATGGAAAAGGAATGGGAAGAAAAAAGTAAAGGGACTGGAAATGGGAAAAGAGAAAATGAATTGAAATCGAATAGGAATGGGAAACGAAGAGGAAATTGATTAATAAATGGTTGAAAGTAAAGGAGAAGGTGAGAGAAAAGAAAAGAAATGAAAGGGGGAAGGGGCAGGAGAGAAGAGAAAGGAATGGACTTAAATTTGGAAGAGAAGTAAGAAAATTGTAAGAAGAATTAAAGGAAGAAAAAAAAACCCATGACTAATCCAGGCATTTTTTTTTCTTCATTTATTTTATTATTTGCTTAGCCAGAGTTAATCTCCTTAAAGGCCTGAAACAGTTGAGGTTGTTCAGTAATTAACAAATAAATATCACATTTACTATCGTTATATAAACTCAGGGTTATACCAGGTTTATGAGGTTTATTATAAACACGCTGAGAATAAACAGAATAAATATTCCAAGGTAAAGCCTCTGTCCATCGTGAAAATGCTACTCTGAATTCAAATCGATCTGCTGACCTTTTCTTCTAATGCAATAGACAGCAGAGATCAGAAAGCTCGGAAAATCACATCGGCTCTGCTAAGCTCCGAGACGTGTGAAGCGGCCGCGCCACAACCGCGAGTCGGACTGTCCACGCCTCGTCCCGTAAATGTAAATCAAGTGGAGGTGCACAGCTTAGGTCTTTGACAATCTCCATTTTTTAAAAGAGTAGAGACAATGTTTTCCTTTTCAAAATGTCAAATCAACATCAAAGGCCAAAGGAAGGCCTGCGGTGAGGCCCAGAGTCAGAGACACGTCTGTTTATCAGGGGAACAAAAAAGAACAAATCAAGGCCAAGGTCAAAGCTGCGGTGATCCTGTGAACTGCGATTGGAGACTGCATGGGAAAAAATATGTAGCATGAATCTGTCCAGGTCTAAATAAAAAAAAAAAGACACAAACTATACAATGCTATACAAACACACACACGCACCCAGTATGTAGAACTGCTTTGTTAAGAATACTGCTAATGCATTACACCCCTTATTGCCCGAGCTAACACTGAGTACACTTGCATTAAGAACTCTTTATTCAATCCAAGGTGTAAACAAAATCTAAATAAATTAGCAAAAATAAATGCTTCCATATGCTGAAAACTTGAACCCTGAACTTTAAGTGTAAATCGTGGAGCTTCTCTTTTTTTTTTCACCTCCAGAAAATGTGAAAATGAATCTTATCCACTAAAAGTTAATGCAAGTGGTAATTATTTAGCTTATTTGCTTTTACCAATAAATAACTCAACAATTAATAGAAGTGCTAAGTTGATTTTTAAATGTTCTTCGAGGAGTTTCACAACCCAAGTAGACTGTTGGCAGACTAAACCTCTAACGCTCTTAGAAAACATGAGGGTTGGATGCCGTGTAATCCTGAACATATTTTACACTAGAGGTAGTGCTCAGGCCCATTCCCGTCATAAACTATTTATTGTCCTCCACTGACTATTCCATGAATGAGGGTGAATGTGCTGATTCGGTTAGAAATATGTTGCTGGTACCGCATCCCCCAAAATCTTCCACTCCCAGAATCCTCAGGCAACAGCCACACCCACTCTCCCAGACATTTACTGATTCATCTCCACTTCAAAGCCTTGCTGCTGACTTTCGGTTTTTAGGGTCTGAAATCAGTGATGCGACTCTCTTAGGGATGACTCGACACCTAAGACAATTGAAACCTCGTATAATTTTCCAGTGGGAGTGCCATGATTAAAAAATTGAGTTTAACGGCTTAATATCTAACTGATCTAAATAACCTCTCTACCAGCTGCCCAACACTGCATGACATGAGTTGGGTCTTGAAGTTAGAAAACAATGGTCTCCTACACAGATCAGCCATAATATCAACACCACCACCAGGGGAATTAAATAAAATACATTTGTTGAATTATCCATTCATTTTCAACATCGCCTCCTGTACAGGGTCACGGGAAATCTGGGCGGGAAGTCATTCTGGAGTCTTGGGGCAGGAGGCGGGGTACATCCTGGACAGGATGCAAACCTATCGCTGTGAATAACACTCTGTCAATTAGATACAAGTAAACTGGCGACTGGAACATGCACATCCAGGCCTGTCTACACCCGCGGGGTCCAAAGGCCAAGTCCATCCTGCATGATTCCACAAAAAAACAAAACAAAGCAGCACAAGTAGCAGAACAAGCCAATGTGGACCATAATGGAAAGGCACCAGACCACCCAGTGCATCACAGTCTGCTGCGCTTGGGGCTTGGCAGGCAAAGAGTTCAAGGTTGTTGACCGGGCTCCAAACTCCACAGACCCAATCCGATCGAGCATCCATGGGACACGTCGGACAACAAAGTTTGATCCGCAGAGAATCTACCGGGGACATACAGTACCAGTACCAGTGCCAGTCACTGGAAAAAAAAAAGGACACCCCGAAAAAGGGGCCAGAGCCACCAACATGGAACAAGAGGAACCAGAAACATAGGTGTGTTTAATGTTAATGAGTTTAGAGTTTAGAGTTAAGTCTGGTCGGCATAATGGTCTGTATGCCAACCAATTTTGAACTAGTAAAAACATTAAGGACTGAACACTCTTTGGTGTTCAAAGATGTCAGTCTTTGTCAAAGCATGTAGATATAGTAGATATAGAATCAGCACCTGGTTTGTCTTAGATAGTCAGCTAATTACAGTAGGTGTCCTAGCTACGTAGCTAGGTAGTTTCTGTTCATTTATGTTACATGTAGCACCCTTGTCCTGGAGGCACGCCGTTTCGTTTCACTGTGTACTGAACTGTAGATGGTTGAAATGACAATAAAAGCGGACTTGAACTTGACTTGGTATCATGATAATGTCCCATGAAGGAATGATTACAAATTGAAATATCACTTTTATGAACATGACCAGTGGTGTAGTGTTAGTTGTTGTTGTGTTAGAGGAGATCGTTCTTTATGGTATTTCCATCAGATTTGTATTTAGTCTAAACGAGGCATGCTTTGTAACAAAGTCCAACTAATTGCCAACTACTGTATTTTTACTTTCGTTCGATTTTAGTTCTTGCAGTCCTAGTTGTCTCACTCGATCCTAAGTCGTGTCGGCTCATACTACTGTAGCTCGCACGGCTAAGCTTCTCTTTCATGCTGCTTTATTTTCCCGATTTGCTTTTCGCCTCACTGTTCTGCCCTTTTCACTATACACTGTGCTTCTGCTCTTTTGCCCTTTTGGTCAAGACCTCCGCCTATTTTTTCTTTTCTTTTTTCCTGAAGTGTTTAAGCTTTCCGTTTTTTGAGTTTCTGTCTTGCAAATGCCTGTTGTTTATTTTTAACCCACCAGCCTCTCTGCTATTCTCTGTGTGCAAAGCATGAAACAGTGCAAATAAAAACCCTTGCTACTTTCTGACACATGCATTTTCTGAAGCGCTGAGGTTATAGCGGGGATATGAAACACAAAGGTCTGTTGCTATTGCGTTCAAATTAAAGTAAGCTTAATTCCTCAGAAATCCTATTGTCAATCATTTCCCGCTCGGAAGAGGTGGTAGACGGTTCTGCATATGAGAGTCTAAAATAACCTCGAAATCTGCCATGCATATACTGTACAACACAACACATTTTAAAGACAAGCACATCGATGATCTCTCAACATAGATGAGTGTTTTTTCTTTCATAATATGTTTATTTTCATTAGCTAATGTACATGCTTATTCATTTATTTATTTAATTTTCTCTCCTTATAGTTTCCCCCCCTTTAATACTCTCCTTAGAGGAAAAAAAAAAAGCCATCATGACGAACCAATAAATCCAGTCTCACAAGGAAATGGTGAACCTGGCACCGCCGGCAACAATTTCAGACACAGCGCTAATATTTTTACAGTTCTCACGAGAAGTTGTAAATTGAAAAGCTAAAAGTAAAACTCTGGATTAAAAGCCTGGATGGAAACATTATTGAGACTGCGTGTTAGAGTGATGACTGAATTTTTGCGAGAACCCGATCTAAGGAGATTGCTTTTTTTTTTTTCCTCCATCTTTTCTTCTTCATCTCGGGAGCGGCTTTAATAGCTCATAAAAATGTGACTTGTTTCTTAGCAGTGTTAAAATCATATGTAATTCACAGTTAAATCACTTTAAATGACATATCCTGTGCCAACTCAGATTGAACCGTACATCCTCCGGTAAAAGCTTGTTGATTAGAGAAGAATGACCAGACTGTCAAGAAACCCGAATACACACTCTTTACAAACATGGTAGGCAGAAAATGATCTCAAATAACTTTTTTTTTTTTTTAAACGCAAAGCGAATGAGTTATAATGACTCATAGACTGACTGCAATTTTCTTGGCCAATTCTCATTTCCGTTTTCTTTAAAAATCTGACCTGCCGATTCCATCTTTGCCGGCTGTGATTTTCTTTCTTTATAAAAACTAGCATTCGGCAATTACAAATATTTCTGTAATTTTCTTTAATGCAAAATTCAACTACTGTTTTTGTTCGCGATAAAACATGAACTGTTAAATAACTTTTTATTTTTATTTTCTCCAATAATCACACAAGGTTACAGAACTTTTATTCACTCACTATTAACACATCTCACAATTCAAAGTGTTCTATGTTACTGGACTGGGTAAAATGGAATTTTATCAAAGTCTATCTATTACGTGCTTCCTCTGAGAAACCTCTGCAGCACCTTTTCAAAGTGTCCACAGATTGTCAGGGATGGGAGAAGAGCATCGTCTGCATGAGCTGATCGGATAATGTTGCTTGCTATGAGAGTGCACGTGTGCCACCCATTCCCCGAAAGCATGGCCAATCAGCTCCCTAGACTCCAGGTTATAGATAACTCCAGTGGGATTCAAACTCATGATTATGATCATTTCAGGAGGGTGTCGCAATCGGCATGGAGACTGCTACAGTACGCGAGGACTAACACGTCGTGGACTAACACTCTGAAAACCGATTCCAGTCACTGGCTGATCGATCTCTGTATCTTTACCTATAACAGCAAATGACCAGGTTGGGCTTCACTACGGTGACCGAGAAGTGCAAAACAAAATAACAAAACCGAAAACAAAATGACAAATTTAAAAACAAAACAACAAAATGAAAAATTGAAAACAAAAGTGGTAAGAATCAACAAGCCAAAAAGGGTAGGTGTGGTTTACAAATTGCATTCTTACCGCTGTTTGGACGAGACATCTGCCACTAAAGATCAGCAATAAGAATTTCGTTCATAAACCACACATAGGCATGTTGATTCTCACCGCTGACTGGAACGAGACATCTGTCACTCAAAATATACAGGAAGTGCTGCAGCCAGACAGACATTTAGATGTATTTTCATTTAAGGATTAATTTCAGCATTTTAGGATTGTAAAGCACTTTGGTCAAATAAGTTGTGTTAAGTGTGCTTTAAAAATTATTCCGATTTCACTTAATAGTACTTCTTGCATGTCTTGAGTGACAGATAAGAATAAGATAAGAATTTCATTCGCAAACTCTTCCTACCTTTTCCAGTTTGACTGAATTTTCGTTGTGTTTTCTCATTTGGGTTTTAGTATGTAGATATGTCATTGTGTTTTATTTTGTTTCTAAATTTGTTATTTTGTTTTCAGTTTTGTTATTTAGTTTTTTTTAATGTTACTTTCTTTTCGGTTTTGTTATATTGTTTTATAATTTATTATTTTGTTTTCAGTTTTGTTATTTAGTTTTTTTAATTTGTTACTTTGTTTTCGGTTTTGTTATTTAGTTTTTTTAATTTGTTACTTTGTTTTCAGTTTGTTATTTCGTTTTTTTTTTATTTGTTACTTTGTTTTCGGTTTTGTTATTTTGTTTTCATTTTGTTATTTAGTTTTTTTTAATGTTACTTTGTTTTCGGTTTTGTTATTTTGTTTTTCAATTTATTATTTTGTTTTCAGTTTTGTTATTTAGTTTTTTTAATTTGTTACTTTGTTTTCGGTTTTGTTATTTCGTTTTTTTTTACATTTGTTACTTTGTTTTCGGTTTTGTTATTTTGTTTTCATTTTGTTATTTTGTTTTTCAATTTGTTATTTTGATTTCGGTTTTTAATTTTGTAAAAATTTTGTTCGGTTTTGTTATTTTGTTTTGCACTTCTCAGCCACCGCACTTCACTCCTGTCACACATGAACAGGAAGCTGTTTGGCACAGGTTCGAATCTTCACATTATATTACATGAGCCTTTTACACTACATTAGCATTAAATTATATTTATGGCTAACATTGGTAATTGGCCTCAAGTGTAGAAACCTTGGGCATTTTGAGTTGCTTTCCTGCTCACCCCGGTTATAAAGAGTGATCGCTTTACAAGATATATACATATATACTATATATTGACTATGATTGCTCGCTGAAAACTCAGATTCTACAAACTAGGGAAGAAATTCAGACAGCGCTAAAACTTTTACACTTGCAAAAAAAAAAAAAAGAGAAAAAGCTCATTGTACTGTTGCAGGGGACTGAAAGCCTGAATGGATCTTTTATTGAGGCGGCAGGTCAGAGTTATGGCTGCATTTTGGGTGAGCCCAATCTAAGCAGATTTAGAAAGGATTAACACACTTGTTGCAGCTCACACAGTGACCTATGATTAAATGAGGATTGGCCGCTGTGGCTATGTTCCCGACGAGTTATAAGACCCAAGCTTCTGGAGCTAGGGCGTGGTGCCAGGGAGCCAATATCTTACACTGCGGAAGCACTGAAAGGAGAGAATTACCTCGAAGGCATTCAATTAAATTTCCCTCTCTGATTCTGTCAGCCAGCCTGGGATTTGTCGATCCAATAGTTACAACAGAGAACACTCGTGTGGCTAAGAAACTCTAGAGAAATGCAGTTACTACTCTGTACTGTATATCACAGGTATTTGTCCTGGTGTAGGTTTGCTCTAGACATGTCAAGGCTGTAGTTTATTCTGTACTTTGTCTTAACAAAGACATTTTAAATTCTTCTAATTGGTAAATGCATATAGTGTGCATATTCAACAAAAGTCTTGTTTAAAACAAATAAGGATAATACAGTATATAAGGCCTACTGCATTAACACCTTTATACAGCATCAACCTCTCATGATGATATAAATACTTTTATAAGCTCTTTTGCAACACAGTACTTTGTAAAGGTCTTTGTAAGAAATTATTTGAAGCACTTGTGAAGATGCATTGAAAATAATAATAAATAAGTAAATAAATAATAAAATAAAAAATAAGAATATAAGATATAAAGAATATAAAGAACAGCAAACTGTTGAACACTACACACGTCAATATTTGTTGTAACAGCTCTGGCTTTAAAACTGCATCAGTGATCTTGAATACACGGTCAGAAGGTTTGATGAGAATTTTTTTTTTCCAAACAATTCAGAAAATCGGCCAAGGTTATACTGGAAATTTATTTATTTGTTCCTTTCTTTGTTTCTTTATTTTATTCCGTTTCTGCAAATAAAACCAGACAGACTTTGGAATGTATTGTTCTTCTGCTTGGTACGCAAACTCTGGTTCGGTATGTACTGTGTGAGGGTGAGTCAAAAATGATCCGCACTCTGGCTGTAGACTTCATTTTTCATTGTAGCCATAATCACCTTGCTTTTCAATTTCAATTTTGTCCAGTTGTCGACAAGCTTACAAATTCCCTCATTAAAACACGTTTTTTAAGCTGAGCAGCGAGCTTTTTCTCAGTCGGTGATTGAGGATGTTCCATACTGTTCCATACTCCTCACTACTTGGTTCATAGTGATGAATCTACATCTCGTTACCCGTAATCATTTTCTTTAAGAAACTTGGTTGGTCTTTTGACTGCTCCCCTTGAGGGGTCACCACAGAGGACCAAGTGATCCGCACAACAACTTTGGCACAGGTTTTTAAGCCAGATGCAACCTTCCCGTTTGATCCGGGCTTAGGACCGGGCTTGGGACCGGCACCGTGTCCAGTGGCTGGGGTTTGGGCAATGGCTACGAATCGAACCTGGGCCTTCTGCATGGTAGGCGAGAAACGTACCACTGAGCCACCAATCACCCTCCTTAGAGTATTGGTCCATATTTTGTTTGCAGATACCCCAACACTTCTGTTTAACAGGTACACACTCAGACCACAAAAAAATGCACAATGCTCTTCTTTCGTGCAAATCACAAGTGGGGACAACTTGCAACACAGTTACAAATGAAATGCTCTGCGTCCACACCTGCACAGCAGTGACTGGGGAGACAGTAGTCTTGAAAAGAAAGTGCCGATAAGATGACAGAAGCTTTAATACAGTATAAAGCATCACAACTGGTGGTCGAATGTGTGACGATACAATCATACAAAATGATAAAACAAGTGTCATTTACATTCCATATATTTTTATAATCACCAACAACTTAACAAAATGTAGAAATGTCCTACCTTGTAACAATTAATTGATGGTAAGAGGCAAAAACGTTGATTGGCTTAAAGGTCCCACATTTTTCCTCTTTTTCAACAAGGTAATATCTCAGAGTTCCACCTTCAAAGTGTGTTTGTGAAAGCGCCTCCACCCCACAAAAAATGCTTTTTATACGTACCTCACACTCCCTATGTTTCACTCCTCTACCAAACATGCTGTTTCAGTGTCTATGTAAATGAGCAACTTCAGACCTGAACAACAAACCAGGGTAGGAGAGCTTCTTATATGATGTCACATTAGGTGGCATCTAACTGGCTTGTCATTTGGTCACTGAATGACCAAAAGTGAAACAAAAATGTCAGTTATGCACAACAGATCTTGTCTAATTGAATGCAGGGTAATGATAAAATCATGTTGTAATACTTGTTACCCCATATGTGACTAAAAGTAAAATATACTACGAGGTCTGATTGATTTTGAATTCGGTCTCACGCAAATTAAAAATTCCTAGACACTTTATTCCTAGACAGCTATTGCCATTGAGAAAGTATACAAATGAAATGGCAATGGTTACAAAGAAATTAACTAATTAATCAATAACTAAGGACATAAAAAGGTTACAAACTTATACACAACAGTATATCAAGCAGCCTAAAGTACCTGTTACCGAGCACCACCACTGTGCCACGGCTCTCATATCCATCCTGTGGAGAGCCAAAAGAGGCTGATTCTGAGCTGTGGCACGTCATCAAAGTCCAGTATTATCAGACGCTGGAGAAAGAGAAAGGGATACTGGCAGGAGGTTGTCTCAGGGATGAAGTGTAGTTCAGCTCCACTGGCAAAGACTCTGTTCAGCATGAGCTTTCGGCACACCATGTTTTCTCTGTCATAAGTGCGTACAAGGACTAAAAGTAAAACTGTGTCCCTGCCTACACTCTCAAGCTCAGCACGCTGCCATTGGTTTATAGGTTTGCAGTCTGCTTGCCGTGGAGCGAAGTGTTGACTTAAGGAACAGCAAAGCAGGGAAGTGGATGAAAGGCAGCAGGGTTATTCTAAGCTACTGTCTGATGTGAGGGAACAGTACAGAGGTTAATTTATCTATAATGTATAACCATTTTTGATGAGGAGGGAAAACTGCCCCGCTAATGTACGTCTAACATCTAGACATAATATTGTGATAAGTTTCTTAAAAGAGCTTCTGAACTTAATTTTCCCATTTATTACTGTATATTAGAAAATTGTGAAATTAATATCTTTATACCAAAGAGCTGTTGAAAGCTCATTTTGATTGTTCAGACGTTGCTGGATAATTTTCTGTAACAACATGGCTAGGATAACGCTTCCAACTACAAAGTTTCTTTTTCCAGAATTAAATTTCATTAAGATCAAGAAAAAGAAAAAAAAAGTAAGGCTGGTGGATGAATGTTTTATATTTGCTATAAATCAAGTGACAACAGGAACTAACTTTTGAACTTTACACGGAACTACAAGGAGCGTTCAAGTCAACTCGGGACTTGAACCAGGTGCTGAAATTTCTCGTTAATAAAGGCTTAAAACTGATTGACATTTACAGCATCAAATTCAAATTAAATTTGTCACATACACAGTTATACACAGTATGATATGCAGTGAAAGGCTTGTACGACCGGTTGTGACCTAAGAATTTGAAAAAGTAAATAGGGTACTTAAATAAAGAATATGAAATAAGAATATAATAAAAAAAAAGGAAGTATAAAAAGAAAGTATTCAAATAAAGAATATAAAATAAAAATATAATAATTATATGAATATACAAATATAAAAACTTTCAGCTGTAAAATTTACACTATTTACAAGTAATAAAATGGACTTCAACCTCAGTACAATGATAAGACTCACAGATTGCAGTAACATGTTTTAACGGTGCAAACATTTTAAAGAAGCCCATATGTCTGTGAATGACGGTTCCGGCCTGAGGTGGCCCGGCGCTGCACCAATAACCCGCTGCACTCGAAAATCAACAAATAATTTGGTCGCTAAACTTGCGGAAGAGATGCATCTGTCTGTGGGAACTGTACACACACTCATTCACCAACACCACTTACACATTACAGGAGCTTGCCCAAGCATTATTGCCAGATTCCCTGTACAGTCCTGACCTCGCTCCAAGCCATTTCCACATGATTGGGAGTTCCTGGGGGGCCAGACTTTCAGACATGAAGCATGCAGTTTGATCATGGCTCCGGCGCACTGAGAAAACTTTCTTACCAAGGAATTATATAGAAAAATAAAGGGAGTTTCTGGTCCTGGTTTGACTTGAACAACCCTCATATAGATGCATAAAAAGTACTCTGTTTTGTTTGTTTGTTTTGGCAATAATAAGTTTTGGTGCAGTCAAATGCTGTAGTATAAGGTAAAGGAAACACTGTTGGATGGACTAATATTACAAACGATCAACAAAATGATCAATAGTAATGCTGCTTCATGTGAAAACAACCATATCTTTGATTATTTTCATATGAAAGCCTGTCTGCATATTTTATTCCTTACTTATTAGCTTTTTCTGAAAAGGAGTATTAGTATTAGTATTATACTAAGTATTAGTCTGACTTTCTCGTGACAAATAGAAAACAACAACTTTTGAATTTTTGAACAAATATGTTACAGCAGCTATCAGTTCCCAGCTTTTGCACAAGTCAGTGCTATATAAATTCCAGCCTGCAGGATCAAAATCAAATAGCAAAGACGGAGGACATGCCACTTTTTTTGTTCAGCACCATTATGTGCTTTTAACAGACTGTCTGTACCGAACTGAAAAAAAAAAAAAAAAAAAAAACTGCCCCTACTTTCAGCGATAGGCTGAGAACGTCAGGCTAAAATCCGGTGCCTTACATCATTTATGACAAATGGCTTTCTCACCATCAGCTTGACACTGGAATTTTCTTTGCTATTACTGTTTATCATTGACTTCCAGTGTGATGAACTGCAAAGCAGGAAGCCTTATTTGTCACATCACTCTTTATAAGTGACACGGAGACTCTGTGTCTCTGGCGCTAGATTTGATTTATCAGATGACAGCAACAAGAGGTATGGCATATCTAGCACGGATGATTGTACAGAGACAGTGACGACGAATCTACTAATCAGTTAAAGCTAGGTGCACAACTGCAGAGCATGAGCATCCATACACACATTCATATCTACTGCGATATTACAATGCCGCCATAATTGCTTATTTAGCAAGAACATCACGAAGCTGTCTAGAAGCCAGAGACCAAGCCACGTCAGACAAGTGCTGTTCGAAATACATAGGCGATGCAGCTCCTGAGCGGCCCAACAGGTTGGTTCGAGCAGGCGACCATGGCTGGGAGTCAAAGATTGGACGTAGTTCCAGAGGGGAGGGGTAGCGCATACTACAGTAGCAACCGAAATCAATCAAAGCTACAGATTCCAACTGTACAAGTCAAAGTTTATCTAGATAAAGCAGTGGGCAGAGGCAGTGGTAGCTTAGTGTGTTAAGACTTAGAAGGTAGGCAGTTCAAGCCAAAGCACTATTGAGTTGCCACTCTTTGTTAACCCCATTTGTTCCAGTGGCGCCAGATAATGGCTGACCCTGCTCTCTGACGCCATAACGATAACCAGGAAATGTTATTTGCATGTGGTTTTAGATGAAGAAAAGAAATAAATCAAAACCTGTACCTTTCACTAGAATGTAGATGTCTGCTATTGATTTGATTCAAATGTCGAGCTACCAATGAGTCTCTAAACTAGATGAAGAAGAGGCCATGCTCTCAAGCGTGAAGGTCACAATCTACAACGTACCGTATGCTGGACCTACAGTACGATGATCACAGAGACTCAGTGAGAGTTTTTAACTTGTGATGACAGCTGTAAAGAAGTGACTTAAGTGGATTACTTATACATGTCACCTATTGTGGCAGCCTGGCAGGTTTACTGGCACTGGTGTGCCGCTCTCACCCTGGTGTGTCAGGTAATCCCACTCATTCATCTCTTTACCTCTCAGTCAAAGAGCCTGTCTGTCTCTCCTCCCCTTCCTTTATGCATCTCTATCTCTCAGACACCAGACACACAACTCATACCTCCCCGAACAGACCCAAGGCCAGGACAGATGTTTGTTTTTTTTTTATTTTTTTGCTTAGGCCTAGTCAAAGTCCTTGAGCTTAAACAGCAAATCAGAAAATAATAATAATAATAATGATTACAAAAATAATAATAATAATAATATGTTGACATTGATAGCAATAAAATCTTAGGAGAGAGAGAAAAAATATATCACAAAATCCTAGAAATGTTGACGCCCTTGTGGGAAATTTACTGCTGAACTTGAAAGGATTTACAATCTTGTCTCACATAAGGTTTACAAGCTGTGTTTACATCCAAACACCGTATGAATAAGCACCAGCATTTGGCAAAGCAGTGCGAGTGTATGACCTGTATGGCCATTTACACAAATGTTAAATCATTTACATAAAAAAAAAATAAAATAAATAAATAATAAACTGCTTAAGATTGTTGTTTATGGTAGTTTTATTTTTCACCGCAGGGGATCAGTCATTGTAAAACAACCAAGGTGCAAAAGGACATATTGTTTCCTGTTCTGGGATTTTAACTTTAACAACTTTCCAATAGCTATGTTTACATTTATGGCATTTGGCAGACGCTCTTATCCAGAATGACTTCAGTACGTTCATCTAATTTATACAGCCGAGCAGACGAGGGTTACGGGCCTTGTTTAAGGACAAAGCAGTGGCAGCTTGACAAGGCTGGGGATTAAACTAACGATGGGAGTCGCTAACAATTCCATCATCGGTCAACAGTTTGCGTAAACAATGGACGATCGATTAATAATCGGTTTAATTGAACAATAGCTTACAATGCTTCCTGCGCTCGATGCACTTCCTGAAAACCAAATCAATCCCACCACCACCATTCACTAATACTACACCCAGAGTACATTAAACACACTGTACATACAGTGGGGCAAAAAAGTATTTAGTCAGCCACCAATTGTACAAGTTCATCATACTGTAGGTATACCTCAACTATGAGAGACAAAATAAGAAAAAAAAAAACATATTAATACAAATAAGCAAGATTTTGGATCTCACAGACCTGTAACTTCTTCTTTAAGAGGCTCCTCTGTCCTCCACTCGTTACCTGTATTAATGGCATCTGTTAT